>CAKXYN010000696.1:0-25619 GCA_935064755.1 Tragelaphus eurycerus | reverse complement strand
TCATATAAACTCATATATATATATAGAGATCATATAAACTCATATATATATATATATATATATATATATATAAACTCACTATATACATAAACTCACTAAGTTTATATAACTCATATATATAAACTCATTAAGAGCGCCCCGCCTGCTGCGTCACGCACTAAGAGCACCCCGCCGGCTGCGTCGCACACTGAGAGCACTGCCGAGAGGAGCTACTCCACGAACGAGGAAGGACGGTGGTGAGGGTCAGCGCACTAAGCACGGCCGAGAAGAGCTACCCCACGACCGAGGTCAGGAAGGGCGGCGGTGAGGAGAGACCCCTCGTCCAAGGTATGGTGTGATGGCTGTGCTTCGCTGGCTGGGAGCAGCCAGGAGCAGCCGGGATGAGATACCCCACGCCCACGGTAAGAGAAATCCAAATAAGACAGTAGGTCTTGAAAGAGGGCATCAGAGGGAAAATACACTAAAACCCTTCTCACAGATAACTAGTCAATCTAATAACACAAGGACCACACCCTTGTCTAATTCAATGAGATTAAGCCATGCTCCAGGGGCAACCTGGGATGGGCGGGTCATGGTGGAGAGATATGACAGGGTATGGTCATTCCTAGAGAAGGGAATGGCAAACCACTTCAGTATTCTTGCCTTGAGAACCCCATGAACAGTATGAAAAGACAAAATGATAGGATACTGAAAGAGAAACTCCCCAGGTCAGTAGGGGCCCAGTATGTTTCTGGAGATCAGTGGAGAAATAATTCCAGAAAGAATGAGAGGATGGAGCCAAAACAAAAAGAATACCCAGCTGCGGATGTGTCTGGTGTTAGAAGCAAAGTACGATGCTGTAAAGAGCAATATGGCATAGGAACCTGGAATGTCAGGTCCATGAATCAAGGCAAATTGGAAGTGGTCAAACAAGAGATGGCAAGAGTGAATGTTGACATTCTAGGAATTAGCGGACTAAAATGGACTGGAATGGGTGAATTTAACTCGGATGACCATTATATCTACTACTGTGGGCAGGAATCCCTCAGAAGAAATGGAAAGGCCATCATGGTCAACAAAAGAGTCTGGAATGCAGTACTTGGATGCAATCTCAAAAACGATAGAATGATCTCTGTTCGTTTCCAAGGCAAACCATTCAATGTCACAGTAATCCAAGTCTATGCCCCAACCAGTAACGCCAAAGTAGCTGAAGTTGAAAGGTTCTATGAAGACCTACAAGACCTTTTAGAACTAACACCCCAAAAAGATGTCCTTTTCATTATACGGGACTGGAATGCAAAAGTAGGAAGTCAAGAAACACCTGGAGTAACAGGCAAATTTGGCCTTGGAATATGGAATGAAGCAGGGCAAAGACTAGTAGAGTTTTGCCAAGAAAATGCACTCGTCATAGCAAATACCCTCTTCCAACAACACAAGAGAAGACTCTATACATGGACATCACCAGATGGTCAACACTGGAATTAGATCGATTATATTCTTTGCAGCCAAAGATGGAGAAGCTCTATACAATCAGCAAAAACAAGACCAGGAGCTGACTGAGGCTCGGATCATGAACACCTTATTGCCAAACTCAGATTGAAATTGAAGAAAGTAGGGAAAACTACTAGACCATTCAGGTATGACCTAAATCAAATCGCTTATGATTATACAGTGGAAGTGAGAAATAGATTTAAGGGCCTAGATCTGATAGACAGAGTACCTGATGAACTATGGAATGGGGTTCGTGACATTGTACAGGAGACAGGGATCAAGACCATTCCCATGGAAAAGAAATGCAAAAAAGCAAAATGGCTGTCTGGGGAGGCCTTACAAATAGCTGTGAAAAGAAGAGAGTGAAAAGCAAAGGAGAAAAGGAAAGATATAAACATTTAAATGCAGAGTTCCAAAGAATAGCAAGAAGAGATAAGACAGACTTCTTCAGTGAGCAATGCAAAGAAATAGAGGAAAACAACAGAATGGGAAAGACTAGGGATCTCTTCAAGAAAATAAGAGATACCAAAGGAACATTTCATGCAAAGATGGGCACATAAAGGACAGAGATGGTATAGACCGAATGGAAGCAGAAGATATTAAGCAGAGTTGGAAAGAATACACAGAAGAACTGTACAAAAAAGAGCTTCATGACCCAGATAATCATGATGATGTGATCACTGACCTAGAGCCAGACATCTGGGAATGTGAAGTCAGATGGGCCTTAGAAAGCATCACTACGAACAAAGCTAGTGGAGGTGATGGAATTCTAGTTGAACTATTCCAAGTCCTGAATGATGATGCTGTGAAAGTGCTACACTCAATATGCCAGCAAATTTGGAAAACTCAGCAGTGGCCACAAGATTGGAAAAGGTCAGTTTTCATCCCAATCCCAAAGAAAGGCAATGCCAAGGAGTGCTCAAACTACCGAACAATTGCACTCATCTCACACGCTAGTAAAGTAATGCTCAAAATTCTCCAAGCCAGGCTTCAGCAATATGTGAACCGTGAACTTCCTGATGTTCAAGCTGGTTCCAGAAAAGGCAGAGGAACGAGAGATCAAATTGCCAACATCCACTGGATCATGGAAAAAGCAAGAGAGTTCCAGAAAAACATCTATTTCTGCTTTATTGACTATGCCAGAGCCTTTGACTGTGTGGATCACAATAAACTATGGAAAATTCTGAAAGGGATGGGAATACCAGGCCACCTGATCTGCCTCTTAAGAAATCTGTATGCAGGTCAGGAAGCAACAGTTAGAACTGGTCATGGAACAACAGACTGGTTCCAAATAGGAAAAGGAGTATGTCAAGGCTGCATATAGTCACCATGTTTATTTAACTTATATGCAGAATACATCATGAGAAATGCTGGACTGGAAGAAACACAAGTTGGAATCAAGATTGCCGGGAGAAATATCAATAACCTCAGATATGCAGATGACACCACTCTTATGGCAGAAAGTGAAGAGGAACTGAAAAGCCTCTTGATGAAAGTGAAAGTGGAGACTGAAAAGGTTGGCTTAAAGCTCAACATTCAGGAAACTCATAACTGGGATTTCACTTTCTTGGTGAGTACTTCTCCACTTATAAAAAAAGAAGATAGCACTAGTTCAGAAGATCCATCATTGGATTAGGACTTTTCTATCAATTTCCCAACTCTATCAATTGTTCAAACTTCCTGCCACTACTAAATATCATCAACTATAAAATATCTCCTCCTGCCATAGTAGAAGCACTACAGTAAGTGTAAAGGCAGATAACATATAAAAGAACATTTACAGCTCATGATTCTTTGCTAATTTTCTTTTCAGTTGATGTATCCATAGATGTGAGTGGGGTATTAAAGTCCTCCATTATTATTGTGGTACTGTTAATTTCCCCTTTCCTACTTCCTTGCATTTGGCTTGCATCTTCAGCTGCTCCTACATGGCACAATGGACTAGTTACAACTAATTGTTATATATAGGCATTACACTCATTAGTAATGGAATTGCCTTTTTTCTAACGCGGGCAGTCCTGAGCCCACTTCTCCGTCCCTTCACAAAAGCAGGCTGGGTCCTTCCCATGTTCAAGCCCTGAGAAACACTTCTGAGCCCACATCTCGGTCACTGCACTGAACTATGTTGAATCCAGCACTTGCTCAAGCCCCCGTAAAATATTCCTGAGCCCACATCTCGGTCACTGCACTGAATCAGTCTAGGTTCTGCCCTAGTTAGTCCCCCAACTCATACGTCTGAACCAACATCTCAGTCTCTTCACTGAAGCAGGCTGGTCCTTCCCATGTTCTAGCCCAGACAAACGCTCCGGAGCCAACCTCTCGCTCATTGCACTGAACTAGGCTAGGTCCAACACTTGTTCAAGACCCCAACAAACACTGCTCTGCCCATATCTTGCGCTCTGCACATGATCTAGTCTATGTCTTGCCCTGTTAGATTCCCCAACACATACTCCTGAGCCCACATCTCGGTCCTTGCACTTAACTAGGCTGGGTCCTGCCCTTTTTCAAGACCCTAACAAACACTACTGTGTCCATATCGCATTCCCAGCACTGAACCAGTCTAGGTCATGCCTTTGTTAGATCTCCCAACACATCCTCCTGAGCCCAAATCTTGGTACCTGCACTGAACTAGGCTGGGTCCTGCCCTAGTTTAAGCCCAGAGAAACACTCCCCCACACTCCTGAGCCCACATCTCGGTTCCTGCACTGAACTAGGCTGGATCCTGCCCTTGTTCAAACCTCCAATAAAGACTCCAGAGCCTGCATCATGGTCCATGCACTGAACTACACTCGGTCCTGCCCATGTTAAAATCCCTGAAAAAAAAACCTGAGCCAACATCTCCATCCCTGCACTGAACCAGGATGGCTTCTGCCTCTGTTCAAGACCCGACAAACAATCCTGATCCGACAACTTGCTCCCTGACCCTGAAATAAGGTGAGTCCTCCCCTTGTTCAAACCCTAGAAACACTTCTGAACCTTCATCTCACACGCTTCACTGAACCAGGCTGGGTCCGGAACTTGACGAAATCCCCGACAAATACTCCTGAGCCCATATCTCTGTCCCTGCACTAAAATAGGCTGAGTCCAGCCCTCGTTCAAACCACCGACAACCACTGCTGAGCCTGCATCACCATCCCTGCACTGAACTAGGCTGTGTCCTGCACTTATTCAAGACCCTGACAAACACTCCTGTCCCAACATCTTGGTACCTTCACTGAACCAGGATAGTTCCTGCATTTGTTCCAGCCCAGGACAAATAGTCCGGAATTGACAACTCTCTCCATGTCACTGAAATATAAGCTGTGTCCTCCTGTTGACCATATCACAGGAAACACTACTGAGCCCATATCTCACTAACTGCACTGAAGTACACTGGGTCCTGTCCTTGTTCAAATCCCTGACAGACACTCCTGAGCCAACATCTGCATCCCTGCACTGAACTAGAATGTTTTCTTCCTTGTTCAAGCCCCCAGCAAACAATCCTGAGCTGACAACTTGCTTCCAGCCCCTGAACTAAGGTGGGTCCACCCCTTTTTCAATCCCCCTGGAAACACTCCTGTGCCTGCATGTCACACCCTGCCCTGAACCTGCTTGGTTCCTGCCCTTGTTCAAGACGCTAATAAATACTCCTGAAAGAACAGTTCGGTACTTGCACTGAAGCAGGTGGGTCCTGCCCAGGTTGAAGCCCCAACAAACACTTCTGAGCCCATATTTCGCTCCCTACACTGAACTGGGCTAGGTCCTACACTTGTTCAGATCAGATCAGTCGCTCAGTCATGTCTGATTCTTTTTGACCCCATGAACCGAAGCTTGCCAGGCCATCCTGTCCATCACCAACTCCCGGAGTTTACTCAGACTCATGTCCATCGAGTCAGTGATGCGGTCGAGCCATTTCATCCTCTGTCGTCCCCTTCTCCTCCTGCCCCCAATCCATCCTAGCATCAGTCTTTTCCAATGAGTCAACTCTTCCCTTGAAGTGGTCAAACTACTGGAGTTTCAGCTTTAGCATCATATCTTCCAAAGAAATCCCAGGGCTGATCTCCCTCAGAATGGACTGGATGGATCTCCTTGCAGTCCAAGGAATTCTCAAGAGTCTTCTCCAACACCACCATTCAAAAGCATCAATTCTTTGGCGCTCAGCCTTCTTCACAGTCCAACTCTCACATCCATACATGACCATAAGAAAAACTGTTGCCTTGACTAGACGGAGCTTTGTTGGCAATGTAACGTCTGTGTTTTTCAATATGCTATCTAGGTTGGTCATAACTTTCCTTCGAAGGAGTAAAAATCTTTTAATTTTATGGTTTAGTCACCATCTGCAGTGATTTTAGAGCCCAGAAAAATAAAATCTGACACTGTTTCTACTGTTTACCCATCTCTTTCCCATGTAGTGATGGCACCGAATGCCATGATCTTCGTTTTCTGAATGTTGAGCATTAAGCCAACTTTTTCACTCTCCACTTTCACTTTCATCAAGAGGCTTTTTGGTTCCTCTTCACTTTCTGCCGAAGGGTCATGTCATCTGCATATCTGAGATTATTGATATTTCTCCCAGATCTTGATTCCAGTGTGTGTTTTTTCCAGTCCACCATTTCTCATGATGTACTCTGCATAGAAGTTAAATAAACAGGATGATAATATATATCCTTGACATACTGCGTTTTCTATTTGTAACCAGTCTGTTGGTCCATGTCCAGTTCTAACTGTTGCTTTCTGACCTGCATACAAATTTCTGAAGAGGCAGATCAGGTGGTCTTGTATTTCCATCTCTTTCAGAATTTTCCACAGTTTATTGTGATCCACACACTTTTTCAAGACCCTGACAAACACTCTTGAGCCAAGATCTTGTTCCCTGCACTGAATTAGGCTGGGTTCAGCACTCCCTGAAGTCCCTTGCAAATACTCTTGAGTCAACATCCTGGTCCCTGCACTGAAGCTGGCTGGGTCTTGCCCTTGTTGTAACCCCCGACAAACACTCCTGACCCCACACATCAGGAACTACACTGAACCAGGCCAGGAACTGTACATGTTCAAGACCCCGACCAACTGTTCTGTGTCTGCATCTGACTCAAAGGCTGGTTTCTGGTCTTATTTACACACCCAGCAAACAATACTGAGCCCTCAAATCGCTCCCTGCCCCTGAACTAAGGTGTGTGCTCCCCTTGTTCAATCCACCAGGAAACACTACTGAGCCCGCATCTCACTATCTGCCCTGAACTAGGTTGTGTCCCTGTAAATTCCAAGCCATTTCAAATACTGCTGATCCAACATGCCAGTCCCTGCACTTAACCAGGATGATTTCTGCACATATCAACCACCACAAACACTCCTAAGATCACATCTCGGTTCTTGCACTGATAGCGGCTGGGTCCTGCCCACGTTAAAGCCCAGACAGACACTCTTGACCCAATTGCTCACCTCTGCACTGAACTAGGCTGGGTCCTACACATGGTCACGACCCTGACAAACACTCCTCGGCCTGCATCCGACTCTCAGGCTAATCTCCTTCTCTACACTGAACTAGGCTGGGTTGCTGAAACCCATGGCAAATACTCCTGAGCCCGTTTCTCGGTCCCTTCACTGAAGTCGGTTTGACTCTGCTTTTGTTCCAGCACCCGACAAACACTCCTGTGCCCACATCTCGGTCCCTGCACTGATCACGGCTGAATCCACCCCTTGTTCATCCTGATAGACACTCCTGAGGCCACATCTCAGTTGCTCCAATGAACCAGGCTGGGTCCTGCCTTTGTTCAAGCCCCCAACAAACGCTCTCGAGCCAACATCTCGGTCTTTTCCCGGAAACAGGTGGGTCCTGCTCATGTTCAAGCTCTTTGTAGGACTCATATATCATATATCAGGACTATAGGATGGCTTGAGAAATCTTGAAAAATCTGTATGCAGGTCAGGAAGCAACAGTTAGAACTGGACATGGAACAACAGACTGGTTCCAAATAGGGAAAGGAGTACGTCAAGGCTGTATATTGTCACCAAGTTTATTTAAATTATATGCAGAGTACATCATGAGAAATGCTGGACTGGAGGAAACAGAAGCTGGAATCAAGATTGCTGGGAGAAATATCAATAACCTCAGATATGCAGATGATACCACCCTTATGGCAGAAAGTGAAGAGGAACTGAAAAGCCTCTTGATGAAAGTGAAAGTGGAGAGTGAAAAGGTTGGCTTAAAGCTCAACATTCAGAAAACGAAGATCATGGCATCTGGTCCCATCACTACATGGGAAATAGATGGAGAAAAAGTGGAAACAGTGTCAGACTTTATTTTTCGGGGCTCCAAAATCACTGCAGACGGTGACTGCAGCCATGAAATTAAAAGACGCTTACTCCTTGGAAGGAAGGTTATGGCCAACCTAGATAGCATATTCAAAAGCAGAGACATCACTTTGCCAACAAAGGTTCACCTAGTCAAGGCTATGGTCTTTCCTGTGGTCATGTATGGATGTGAGAGCTGGACTGTGAAGAAGGCTGAGCGCCGAAGAATTGATGCTTTTGAACTGTGGTGTTGGAGAAGACTCTTGAGAGTCCCTTGGACTGCAAGGAGATCCAACCGGTCCATTCTGAAGGAGATCAGCCCTGGGATTTCTTTGGAAGGAATGATGCTCAAGCTGAAACTCCAGTATTTTGGCCACCTCATGCGAAGAGTTGACTCATTGGAGAAGACTCTGATGCTGGGAGGGATTGAGGGCAGGAGGAGAAGGGGACGACAGAGGATGATATGGCTGGATGGCATCACTGACTCAATTAATGTGAGTCTGCGTGCCCTCCGAGGGCTGGTGATGGATAGGGAGGCCTGGCGTGCTGCAGTTCATGGGGTCGCAAAGAGTCGGACACGACTGAGTGACTGATCTGATAGGATGGCTTGCTTAATTTGATCCTCTTGCTGCTCCAGTCCCCACAGGCTTGGGAGACAGACCAGGCTGGGATGTGTTCTCACATGGAGAACAGACTCACTTTAAAAGGGGATCAATAGGGTCAATGACAGATGTGCATGTCTCCGAACCAGTGAGTCGTGGAACTTAAGGAGAGCTGTTCTTAGAGTCTCCCTGGAAGGGATTTGAACAAGGTTCAGGGAGTTCCCTCATGCCAGCAGAGCTGGCCCAATTTCTCCCTCTGTGCAAAGTGTGGGCAAGCCGCCTCAGGCCTGTGCAGTGTTCACATCTGTCCAGCAAGGGAGGGAGGGTTGACCATCCAATTCTGCGGTTCAGCACTGACTGCCCACTATTGGTTTTCAAGGTTGAGAAAACACTCCAAACGTGTGGACTAAAACCGTCTGATCTCCCATTGCTGCAACTCACTCAGGATGAGGAGGGCTTGCCAAGGATAAATGTCTCTTCTGAGCGCTGGTGTCCCGGGAGTGGCAGACAGCAATATAACTACTTAGAGAGATGGAGACACACAGACATCAGCTCCTGGTAAACACCCAGAAGTATTGCCCAAAACAGTGCTATGCTGGAAGCAAAGATATAGAGACAAAGAGCGAACTCTTCACCCTGAATCTCTGGTGTCCCTGAACAGTGGAGATTCACTGTAGCAAATGCTGTGGTTTTTCCCTACTCCCCTAGCATCAGAACAGCACCAGGCTCTCTGTCCCATGAAGAAAAATATCTAGCCACTTGGCACAGACTGCTTATCTTTTGGATACTCAGGGAGAGCTCACAGTTATTGCTGATCCCTGGGGACACAGGAGTGTGTTGTTCGGATTACTGAGCAGGAACCCGTGGTTGGAATTTCCAGAGCCAGGTCAATGACAGTGCTTGGGGCTACCCCAGCCATAAGCAAAACCCTGTACATCCCTGGAGCAGAATCTGGCCCCTTGGGGGTGCTGGAGCACAGGAACCGTGGAAGATGCCCTCAGGTCTAGGTGAGTGTCCATAAGGGTGCCACCCACTACCCTCTCAGCCATTGGTCTAGATTTGGGCAAGGACCATGTGTGTGGCTCACAGCCTAGGCTCCCTCCTGTTCGGCTGATGTCCCAGGGTCCATTCACCCTGGTCTGGGCTGTCCGGCAGCCCTTTCCTTGGCCCAATGCCACCCCCAACACACCAGTTTCCGCCTTCCGACCGTCCCCCTCACTCCCCACCTCCAAAGATCTAGTGGGTCCCACAGGTTTACTGCAGCCTGGGCCGCCATTACACACCATTGGCTGTGATGTTATATCGTGTACTTTCACACCTGCCCCAGGTAGGGGTCACCACCAGGGCCAAGAAAAGCATGAGAGGCAGTCAAAGCAAAGTGGGAGCATCCCAAGACCCCGACCTTCGGGGTTTTGAGCCCCAGTACTCAGGGGGAAGCCGCCACTCCTCACCCCACGGCCTGCTATTGTGATGATGTGTACAGCTGGAAACTTGCAACCACCAGTTGTCACGCCAGGTGAAGAGGCCACCCTCTTCAGGGTGGAGGCGGTGTGGGATGGCGAGGCCCTGGTAGACAGATGTGGCAGGGTTCCGGCGTGTATTCCGGCTGCTTGCAGAAGACATCATGCAGGAAGTGGAGGTTGTGGCAGATGAGGAGCAGAAACAGCGGTCCTCCCAGGAGCTAGAGGAGAAGACCTTGGAGGAACAGTGCCAGGAGAGGCCCTGAGGCCCGCATAAGCACCAGGTGCTAGATGTCATGCAGGTGGGACTGAATTCTGAGTGTGAGCAAAACCGCAGAGCCTATCATCAGAGGAGGAAGCATCACTTGGCTCAGAGGAGTGCCATCATCCAGGGCATCCCTGGCTTATTGGCCAAAGCTGTATCCTTTCTGCTGCTTCTTTGGGTCCACTGCTCAGGAGGAGGAGGAGAAGGGACAGGAGCAGGTGGAGGGGGAAGGGTGAGGACACAGGAAGTGTGCCAGAGGCACCTGAAGAAAATGTGGTCCTGGGCATTTGGCAGGCTCCAAAAGCAGAGCCGAGTAGGGTCTGGGGAGGGCCACATATGTACGTGTTACATCCATGCCTTTGAGTGTCTCCTTCAGGCCTGCATCTGGGAAGCACCAGCACCTAAGGCCTCTAGGTCACAAATAACCAGAGATTGTATACCAGAGCAGCATCGACAGGCAGTCATTGCTGTAAATGTGGGTGATCCCAGCATATAGCTCAGACATGTGATTCATTCACATACACACACAACACAAACACAACACACACACACAACACATGCACCCACACGTACACACACACACACACACACACACACACACACACACACACACACACACACACACACACACATCCAACAGCCCCTTTGCTTTCAAACATTAATTGTCACAGGACTGCAAGTCTGACCATGTAATCAGTGATGTGCCACTACCCAGCATACACAAGTCTGGAGGAGAATAGTAGCGGTCAGAAACAGCCCCTGCTTGGAAAATGCTGACCACCTCAAATGCACACCACCACAAGGGCCCAGAGCCATGAGAGTGTCTGATGATATGGCAAAGCCTGATGACATCAATGGTGACCGGGCAATAGGCAGTGCCCAGCTCCTTGCAGATGCCTGATCCAGTATCATTTTTCCACCCCAGACTAGGAATGATGCTCCTGGCCTTTCTTGACCTGGCATTTAGCCCTTTGAATGGCTCCCTGACCTAAAGCAGATTATGAACCACCCTCAAGTTTCCGTCATGATCAGTGATCAAGTTCAAGACTTTCTCAGCTACATGATTGACTTGAAGTTCAGTGAGGGAAACAGAGGATGGGTTGGTATGGGACCAGGCTGGCAGTGGGAGGATCATGTTTGCCATGTTCCTGTGCTGTGAGACTTTGGAGAGGCATCGTGGAAGCTGTTAAAGCCTGCCTGGGAGACAAGCTGAGGCCTCCAGGACCTGGCAGCTTTTCCCTCCTCCCTATGCTGACAGGTGCAGGTGCAGAGCCATCTGCAGTCCTGCTGCAAGCTCATCTTTTCCTTTTGGGACAACCACAACTTCTTGAACACGGTGATCATTAAGGGGTATTACCTTGACATCACTGGTAAAGCGTGGCTCCAAGGATGATGAGCGTGGCTGTGCAAGCGTGTAGATGACCCACCTGTGGAGTCCACCCCAGTATCTCCTGTCTTTCCACACGGTTCAGGGCACATCGTTTCACTCTAATCCACTAGTTCTGGGACTTTGAAAGGGGATCCCCCAGCCACAGTCTTGACGCCAGGATCCTTAATTTTCTCAATTGGCTGTCAGGCCATAATGGTGCAGAATTGCATAGGTTTGATGAGGTGGGGTTGTGTTGGGCCTGTAAACAGTTGGTGATTGATGTTGCAGTTCTAGACTGCTCCTGGGAGGGTTCGGGGCCTGGTCAGCCCCGAGTTGACCTTGCTCGTGTTGCCAGCAGTTCATCAGCAATGACATGTGGGACAATCCCCTGAAGGACTACCTCAGGGAGGAACGGTCTTCCATAAGAGATAATTGGCAAAAACTCATGTGGTGAGGGGTCTGGAGTTAAGCCCTGAAGGGACAGCCTTGTAGTAGCCGGGACACTATCCTTTCTCAAATGGGGATGCTCAGGCTCATGCAAGCTGACTGCAGAGCCAGAATTTGGATCATGCATGTAGCAGGAGACTTGCTGAGACTGGGGGCCTGGGGCACTCAGTGTGTCCGTGAGTGAAGTAAGTCTCCCTCAAGTCAGCTATGGTTGCAGCACGAGAATCCTAGGTGATACTCCAAGAGGCAGGGTGAATTAAGTGTCTGTGTCAGAAAAATTTGCCCATAGGTCCTACCATCCTCTGGCCTCCTGCTCCTCATTCAGTTTGAGATTACCTGGGCCCTTCACTCCCACCCCTTACCCTGGGAAGGTCTATCATTGAGAGTGTGTCCACTCTGGGGTCCCAACACACCTGTGTGCTTACTTCGGGATCTTGTGTGAATTTCCACATTCACCACTCGAATTTCACCAACACACATGCTGTGCTCGATATGGCTTCACGCTGCCTTGGGAAAATCTGTATGAGCTTAGGGATGACGTGGACAGGTAACCCCAAAGGCAGGAAATGGTGATGACTGACATCATCTCCGACATTGTTGGACATGGGCGTCTTCAGCTCCTGAAACACCTGTGTTCCCTGTTTGCCTTTGTGTCACCGTACCAAGCATCTCATCCTTTGTCATCCTTTTATCCTCCTGCCCTCAGTCTTTCCCAGCATCAGGGTCTTGTCAAATGAGTCAGCTTTTTGCATCAGGTGACCAAAGTACTGGAGTTTCATCTTCAACATCAGTCCCTCCAGTGAACACCCAGGACTAATCTCCTTTAGGATGATCTCTTTGTAGTCAAAGAGACTCTAAAGAGTCTTCTCCAACACCACAGTTCAAAGGCATCAATTCTTTGTGCTCAGGTTTCTTTATAGTCCAACTCTGACATTCATACATGACTACTGGAAAAACTATAGCCTTGACTAGATGGACCTTTGTTGGCAAAGTAATGTCTCTGCTTTTTAATATGCTGTCTAGGTTGGTCATAACTTTCCTTCAAAGGAAAAAGTGTCTTTTAATTTCATGGCTGCAATCACCATCTGCTGTGATTTTGAGCCCAAGAAAAGAGTCAGGTAGTTTGCACTGTTTCCCTATCTATTTGCCATGATGTGATGGGACCGGATTCCATGATCTTAGTTTTCTGAATGTTGAGACTTAAGCCAACTTTTTTCTCTCATCTTTCATTTTCATGAAGAGGCTTTTTAATTCCTTTTCATTTTCTGCCATAAGTGTTGTGTCATCTGCATATCTGAAATTATTGATATTTCTCCCACCAATCTTGATTGCAACTTGTGCTTCCTCCAGCCCAGCATTTATCATGATGTACTTTGCATATTAGTTACATAAGCAGGGTGGCAATATACAGCCTTGATGTACTCATTTTACTATTTGGAAGCAGTCTGTTGTTGCATGTCCAGTTCTAACTGTTGTTTCCTGAACTGTATACAGATTTCTCAAGAGGCAGGTCAGGTGGTCTGGTATTCAACTCCTAGGTTACTTCAAAAGATACAGGTTTTAAAAACCACACGCAAGACAACTTGCACTGCAGCAGCATTCTCAATGTCCAGAGATGAAAGTAAACAAAGCACACAGTGAGGAAGAGATGAATGGATCAAGGAATGGCATTTGGGTTCATGAAGGCATATGATTCACACTTTGAAACAAGGAAATGATGTCGTTAGAGGTACAGATAAGTGATAACGAAAGTCAGTGGAGAAGGGAAGATGAGAGTTGTGTTATACGTTTTAACTTTCAAATGGGACAGACAAGATTGCTGGCAGTGAGTACTCCAACCAAGATAAAATGGACACCCGGTAATGGGAACTTACTGAGGCTTAGCAAAGGGGATATGTGAGAGGAAGTCTTACATTGACAGGCTGAAACTCATGGATTCCCACAAATACTTGTCAAATATATAATCTACAGGGACTGATTTAGCAAGAATGATATACTACACACTTTCTGAGAGCAGATTGGAGGAAATAACCATTGTTGAATATCTGTGTATTGGTTGGTGTAAGGGAGCAGGAATGTGAATAATCTGTAGAGCCACAACAAAGGCAACAATGTTCATCACCTTCCTCAAAAAAGAAATATGAACTACAATAATACCGAGTAGTAAGGAGAATCAAGCACTCCGGGGCTTCCCTTATATCCTACTACTGTTATGTACAAGTGGAAAGGCCACATACTCCTAAAGATTCAGTTACCATGGTAATAAGAGGAGAACCTGAAGAAAAGCTGATGCCTTGTCGCCATGCTCAGGAACAGCAACCTTAAACCTTGGGCTGATGGACACTGACTATAAACAAGGCGTCTGGGCTTTAATGAAAACTACCCTTAGGAAATGGCCAGGGGTGGCACTCCAAAAAATAAATAAATAAACGGGCACAAATTACATGATCAGAAAGGAAACATCAATAGGTAAATACTTAGTTAATGCTTAGAAAGAAGCCCGTGGAAATGTGCCTCATTGGCTCTATTATCAGTGAATCGAAAAGTTAAAGTGCAAGGCAATATCACTAATGAGAAACCAAAAAGGCCATTATCCAAAACTTTACAGACAAGAAAGTGTAGTGCAATGTTAGGAAAAGGGACCCCTGTATGCCACTGGTGTGAGTTAAGTGGTCAGAAACTTATAAGCATAACTGTCAAAGTGCCTTGGAATCACAAAATGACACAGATGATGTCATATGGCAGTTTCCCTCCCAGAGTATTTGAAAAAAACTACAGATCATGGAAAACATACAGCAACACCTCCACCTCTACAAACATGCCCAACAAGAGCATTTACAGTGCCCAAGATGAAAGGAAAGAATCGCTGGCTGCAAATGAAAAGAGAAACGTATGGGACATAGAAACACAAAAAAATATGACTCCGACATTATGAAAATGCAAAAAAAAAAAAAAAAAGCCATTTGCAGGAATATATAGAAGTCTAGAGCGAATTACAGTAAGTAAAGACGTGCAGATTAAAGAGATATTACAACATATGCCTTCCAGAGGGGATTAAAAATCATATTGATGCAACCCCACAGTTCACCCAAAGAAAAGTGAAATGGACTTACACTCATGGTAAGAAAATTATAGTTAGCAAAGAGTATTGGTGGGTGAGAGGCCAAAAGGAGAATGTTGGAAAAAAGTTATACCCACATATACCTGTGCAATTCATAATCCACGTGGACCTGCTGTATCAAGAGACATGTACTCAAGAGATTCCAAAAGATACCTCTGACAATAACCAGAGCTGAATTGCTCCAAGTATCTCTGGAAAGTAACATGGAACGGTTTCCATGCAGCAACTACATTAGTGTTGCTAGTCTTAAAAAAAATAAAGTTTCTCCTAAGGAAAAAGGTCAAAGAGTAAACAACCAATAATTTTGGTGACTACCTGTGTCTCATTTTACTCTCATTTGCAACCAGACTTGGGAATAACATAGAGGCTGATGTTACCATGGGAATAAGTGGAGGAAATGAAGAAATGCTGCCGCCGTCTTGACATTTTCTCTAACAGCAACCTTAAAATGCTTGCTGATGGCCACACTATTGACAAGAGTGCTGAGATCCAACTGATACCCAGGCTTAACAAATTTTCAGGGCTCACAGAGCGGAAAATAAGTAAAGTAAACTTGGGAGAAGTTAACAGGAAGAGGATATGTACAGGTAAACACAATTCAGTGGTACCTTAATAAGCACATGACAGGGGGGAGGAACTAAGTTGGCGGACCAGTAGGACAGGGAGAATACTTTCTCCTCTACAAACTCATGAAAAGAACATTTTAATGCTGAGTAACTTCTGCAAAACAACTTCTGAATGCCAGCAGAGGACATCAGGCACTTAGAAAGACAATTCATTGTCTTCCAAAGGAGATTAGAAGCTCTGCAGTAACTCCTTTTGCAGAGAAGCGGCATGGACACCACCATTTGCTATTAGCAAGTGGGGGCTGGGCTAGGAGGAGCAGCGCAGCCTGCATGGCTTTGAGTAAGGATTTGGCCTGGCTATACCGAGGGCTACCTGATTGAAATAAGCAGACTGTTGGATATCTACTACATCAAAAGCCAGCCCTAACCTAAGAAACCACCAGGCCTATGTACAGAACAAAGGACTGCACACAGATAGCCGGCTGCAGACCGTCCAACTCCAGTGACAGCCACCCAGAGCCGGAAGCGGATAATCACAGCCCTAGAGAGACATTATAAAAATGTAAACAGGTTGCTGTACTAACTTATGTTTCTTGGGGCTCTGGAAGTTCAACCTCCACCTGAGAAGGTGTGCCAGTTGTATATTCAGAAAACTGAGCAGCGGGGAGGTGATAAGTCACAGCAGCTCTGCTCACTAAACACTTCATCACCTGCACTACTCGGATCTGGGAAGGGCACAAAACACAGACTCAACCGAGTCTGTGCTTCTGAGGACTATCCGAGTGCCTGAACCTGCCGGGCTTAGATTTGGGTGTTCATCTCTGCCCCTCTGTAACAGGGCAGAGATCAGATATTGAAAAGAGCAGTAAACCACCTCAACAAAGAGAATTTAACAAACTACCCGAATATAGTAAGGACACTCTAAACATGGCAATTTTAAAAAGATGAAGAGACAGAGGAATATCCATCACCTAAAGGAACAGGATAAAAGCCCACCAAAACAAACCAAAGAGGAAGAGACAGGGAATCTACCTAATAAAGAATTCCGAATAATGATAGTGAAATTAATCCAAAATCTTGAAAACAAAATGGAATCATAGTTAAATAGTCTGGAGACAAGGATTGAGAAGATTCAAGAAAGGTTTAACAAGCACCTAGAAGAAATAAGAAAGGGTCAACACATAATAAAAAATGCAATGAATGAGATCCAGAACACTCTGGAGGCGACAAATAGTAGAATGACAGAGGCAGAAGACAGGATTTGTGAATTAGAAGATCAGATCAGATCAGATCAGTCCCTCAGTTGTGTCCGACACTTTACCACCCCATGAACTGCACCACGTCGGCCTCCCTATTCATCACCAGCTCTCGGAGGTGACTCAGACTCATATTCATCGAGTCAGTGATACCATCCAGCCATCTCATCCTCTGTCGTCCCCTTCTCCTCCTGCCTTCAATCCCTCCCAGCATCAGAGTCTTCTCCAATGAGTCAACACTTCGCATGAGGTGGCTAAAATACTGGAGTTTCAGCATCAGCATCATTCCTTCCAAAGAAATCCCAGGGCTGATTTCCTTCAGAATGGACCGATTGGATCTCCCTGCAGTCCAAGGAACTCTCAAGAGTCTTCTCCAACACCACAGTTCAAAAGCACCAATTCTTCGGCACACAGCCTTCTTCAGAGTCCAGCTCTCAGAAGAGAAAAAAAAAAAAAAAAAAAGAATCAAAAGAAATGAGGACAATCTCAGAGACCTCCAGGATAACATTAAACGCTACAACATTCGAATTATAGGAGTTCCAGAAGAATAATATAAAAAGAAAGACCATGGGAAAATACTTGAGGAGGTAATAGTTGAAAATTTCCCTAAAAAGGAGAAGGAAATAACCGCTCAAGTTCAACAAATCCAGAGAGTGCCTAACAGGATAAACCCAAGGCGAAACACCCAAAGACACATATTAATCAAATTAACAAAGATTAAATATAAAGAAGAAATATTAAAAGCAGCAAGGGAAAAACATCAAATAACTCACAAGGGAATTCCCATAAGGATAACAGCTGATCTTTCAACAGAAACTCTCCAAGCCAGGAGGGAATGGCAAGACATAATTAAAGTGATGAAAGAAAAATCTTACAGCTCAGATTATTGTCTCCAGCAAGGATCTCATTCAAATATGAAGGAGAAATCAAAAGCTTCACAGATAAGCAAAAGTTGAGAGAATTTAGCACCACTAAACCATTTCTCCAACAAAAACTAAAGGACATTCTCTAGACAAGAATCACTAAAAAGGAGTGTAAATTTGAACCCAAAACAATAAATAAATCTTACTCATCAATAATTACTTTAAATGTTAATGGGCTGCATACCCTAATAAACAGACAAAGAATGGCCTAACTGATACAAAAACAAGACCCCTACATACCTTGTCTACAACAGACAACCAGAAGACTAAAACTGGTCCAGTGGATACAAAAACTAGACCCCTATATATGTTGTCTACAAGACAACCAACTTAAAATAGGGGATATATATTGACTGGAAATGAAGGGCTGGAAAAAGATTTTCTATGCAAATACGGACCAAAAGAAAATAGGAATAGCAAAAAAAAAAAAAAAAAAGCACATGACACATAGGGCGAATTCTAAAAGATACAGACATCTAAGGTCCAAGGACATTATCACTTCTGCCTGAGCATGGAGAAGGGCCACTGTCAAACCCAGGTCATGGCATCAATGGCAGAGTAGCATTAGTAGAGCGGATGCTTTAAGGTACTGGTGAAATGGACCCGATAAGAGCCACTATGAGTATGACTAGAAAAGTGTGCTCCCATGAGAGAAAAATAAATAAATAAAGAGGTAGAGACAGTATGATAAATCAGATCCTCTCCTGGAATATTTCAGACATGAACAGATTTCCAACACCACTCACTGCAAACTTGAATCAGGGATTGAAATTTGAGAATAGGCCCTCTTCACCGATAGAGATAAGTCCAGAGATCATCACACTGAATGAAGGAACATTTCAAGAAACATCGCGGGATACAATGGAGTTGTGGGATACAGAAATCCACTGCACTATGCACCGACACAAATGTGATATGGACATCCAAACTGGCAAGAAACTTATGGGTAGCCGAGGACTTTGGTGGATGGAAGGGATACATCTGGAACTTGTTATTAATTTCTTCCCACAGATACATATTAAATATAAGATCTGTATAAACCTATTGCAGCAAGAATGGTAGACAAAACAATTTCTAATAATATGTAGGGAAAAGCAAGCACAGCTGAATACATAAAGTAGTCTCAGAACAAGAATCTGTACATGTAAAACCAGCTCATCCTTGTCTTCAACTTAAAGAGAATAGGAACACTTACTTCAAAGATCGAAGAATGAAGAGACATCAGGTTTGGTGGCATCCTCTGGCTCATTGTACTCTAATGTCCTTCCAGGCCTGACAAAAACACTCAGACATCAGAGGCCATCCTAAAAAAGGAGCAAATAATAAAGCCTTGCAGCATGGAGGGTTTTCTCTGTAACAGCAGCCTTAAAACTATCACTGATGGACATGTGATATGCACAAGGTCCAATTGCTGGACTTAACAAGACACTTACCCTTGAACCTGACAGGAAGCACTCATCAAAAAAATAAATAAATAAATAAATAAATAAAATTTAAAAAGTGAAAAAGAATTCCAGGACACTCTCAGGAAAAAAACATCAACAGTTAAATACAGCTCAAAGTGCTAAAAATTAAAATAAATAAATAAATAAAAATAGAATCAATTAATATTCCCAAGGCTGCTGGGCTTTAACTGATATCTGTCTTTCAAAAATTGTTAACTGTCTCATGTGAATGAGAAATATAAAATAGCACACTTTATCTGGAAGAAAATATAAACAGGTAAATACAATTCTCAATATTTCTTTAAAAGCACATGAAATATACTCATTATAGTGAATTACTGAGAATTCTTTTGGGTTCACCTCTTTGTGATCCTAGATACCATAGCCCACCAAGTTTCTCTGTCTATGGAATTTTTCAGGAAATAATTCTGGAGTGAGATGCCATTTCCTCCTCCAGGGGATTTTCCAAAATCACCTCTCCTTTGACCCCTGTCTTTGCCAGCAGATTCTTAACTACAGGGCCACCTGAGAAGCTCAATGTATTCTTTTAGATACATAAACTGTACAAATGAGGTATCACCTCTGAGTAGTGAAAAAGTATCAAATATACTAAGAAGACATGGTAGAGACACATTTTTAAAGGGGAATCTTTATGGTACTAGTGAGATATATTTGGTAGGAGCCATTATAAATGTCACTATATAGTGTCTTTTACAGAATAAAAGAGACTGACCATATGACCTGGCAGCTCCACTCCTAACAGTATATATTAAAAGGAAGAAGAAGAAGAAGGAAAACATATTGGGAAAACAAACAAACAAACAAACCAACAAACATGTAATTCAACCATGTACTGCAGGAAGATTAACAACATCATATAAATGGCTGATACTCTTGCCTGGAAAATACAATGGACAGAGGAACCTTGTAGGCTTCTGTCCATGGGGTCGCAGAGTCAGACAGGACTTAGAGACTTCCATTTCACATTTTACTTTAATTCACTGAAGAAGGAAATGGAACCCACTCTAGTGTTCTTGCCTGAAGAATCCCAGGGTCGCGAGAGCCTGGTGGGCTGCCTTCTAGGAGGTCGACAGATTCAGACACAACGGAAGCGACTTAGCAGCAGCAGCAGCTGAAGTGAGAAACCAGGCTTCCCTTGTGGCTCAGCCAGTAAAGAATGTGCCTGGAATACTGGAGACCTGGTATTGATCCCTGGCTGGGGAAGATGTCTTGGAAAAGGAAAAGGCTATTCACCTCAGTATTCTGCCCTGAAGAATTCCATGGACTGTATAATCCATGGGTTGCCAAGTGTCACACAGGACTGAATGATTTTCACTACCACTACTATACATGAAAATCAAGAAACTGATGTAGCCACTAGTGAAAACAGTAAGCAGTTTATATATATATATTTACTGAAGGGTAATTCCTTTGAAGAATTTTGTTGTTTTATTTCAAACCTCAACATGAATCAGGCATATGATACATATATCCACTCCTTTTGCACCTCCTGCTCATTATCTCCTTCCCTGGTATAGCGTTTTCTAAAACTCTAAATCTACAGTTACCATATGATCCAACAATAACAGTACTGGGCATATGAAAAATTCCTATCAGCAAAGTGATATGCACAACAGTGTTTATAGTAACAGAGTGTACAGTAGCAAAGACATGGAAAGGACCTTAAATGCCCATTGATATGTCAATAGATAAAGACAGATATATTATGCATGCAATGCAATATTAGCCATAAGAAAGAATGATATACTGCTATTTTTTTCAACATACTAAATAATTCAGAGAAAGACATGAGGAGCTTAGGTGGGTTCAGCTCACATTGACACATCCTCTGCACCTCAGTGGATGGGAGGTCTTCATCTTTTCCTCCTGGGGATCTAGAGTCAGCTGTTCCATAACAGCTCTAGAGCCCTGTGGCTTCCCAGTCACCTTAGTCATTTTGAAGACTTGCAGTGGTCTACTCCAGAGCCCCCGAACACCCCTATATATACCCTTCCCCAGGTGGCCACACCCTTAAACTTTATGAGTTCAGCAAGTAACTTGCACAGCCAATGGAGGACCTGTGTGGGTATTGACATCACAAAGTCTCATCCTGACATGTCTAGGGGAGGATGGGGAGCAATTCAGAGAGACTTGACCCCTCTCAATTGTTTTAAACACACCCTCTAGCTTCCCAGAGTTTGGGGCCACTTTTAAAATTTCTTCTTTCACATGCTCTTTGTCCAGAAGCCTAAAAGGGAAATTTTACATAACTTTCTTTGTAGTAAACTTCCTGCATGGCTGAATAGACAACAAACAAGGAATTATATAATTACAACTGATAAATATTTGGAAGATATCTGACAAATGACTCATTTACCTCATTTATGCAAAGTCCAAATTTAAAAAAAAGAAAAAAGAAGATGAACCACACAATAGAAGAGAATTGTGAAGTAAACAAGAATACAATGAAAGGCAAATTACCCAGAAAAAAAGGAGGAAAATTACCAAAAATCAGGAAGAAATGTCAAACCTACTTGGTAATATAAGTAGGGACAAAAAAATAATAATAATAATGGAATAAGATTTCTCACCATGCAAATTGCAAATTGACAAAGGTCAATTAGAAAGTTAATAGATACCAAGATTTTCCTTTAAATGGAGCATGACAAATTGGAAAAGGAGTGTTTCAGTAGTGTTGTGAAAGCATCCTGTGAGGAAACTTTCGGAAGGACAATATGATATTTATCTAGTAAATTTATAAATACATAAAGCCACTTAGCAAGACTTTGTTTGGAATTTACATTTCAGAAATATTTCTGCAGTTTCACCTAGATTATATATCTAATGCTCACTGCAAAAAAAAAAAAAAAAAAAAAAAAAAAGTCCGCATCCTCCTAGAGAATGTCTTTGATATCCTTACCCACACTGTCCTTACCCATGCAACCACTTTTCTCAGTTCTATTAGTGTAGATTACTTCTGCTTCATTTAGAAATTCCTTCAAATGGAGCCTAGAGTATGTACCCATGTAGTTGCTTAACATTGTTGTGTTTCTTTCTGCTTATAGAAAAAAATAGAAGTAAATAATGTGACAGAAGAAAAAAAAAAAAAAAACACTTCATTCTTTCCCTATTTTTCCCCACCCATAAACCCCAAAAAACCAGCCCACCTCTCCCTCTCCATCTCCCCCGGGCCTCCGGATATCCGCCACCCTCGCATCAATGAAGGCAATCAACCCTCTCCTCCTCTTTCCTCCCCTTCTCCTCCTCCCCTCCTTCCCTACAACCACAGAGTCTTCTAAAAAGAGTCAACTCCCCGACGGGGGGGGAAAAAAAAAAAATTTTAGTTTTTTAATAATTTCTTTCAAAAAAAATAAAAGATTGAGTTCCTTAAAAATGGAATCTTTTGAATTTTTTTCGGTCAAAGGGACTCTCAGAGTCTTCTCCAACACCACAGTTCAAAAGCATCAATTCTTCGGCGCTCAGCCTTCTTCACAGTCCAGCTCTCACATCCATACATGACCACAGGAAAGACCATAGCCTTGACTAGGCGAACCTTTGTTGGCAAAGTGATGTCTCTGCTTTTGAATATGCTATCTAGGTTGGTCATAACTTTCCTTCCAAGTAGCAAGCGTCTTTTAATTTCATGGCTGCAGTCACCATCTGCAGTGATTTTGGAGCCCAGAAAAACAAAGTCTGACATTGTTTCCACTGTTTCCCCATCTATTTCCCATGCAGTGATGGGACCAGATGCCATGATCTTCGTTTTCTGAATGTTGAGCTTTAAGCCAACCTTTTCACTCTCCACTTTCACTTTCATCAAGAGGCTTTTTAGCCCCTGTTCACTTTCTGCCATAAGAGTGGTGTCATCTGCATATCTGAGGTTATTGTTATTTCTCCCGGCAATCTTGATTCCAACTTGTGTTTTTTCCAGTCCAGCATTTCTCATGATGTACTCTACATATAAGTTAAATAAACATGGTGACAATATGCAGCCTTGACGTACTCCTTTTCCTATTTGGAACCAGTCTGTTGTTCCTTGACCAGTTCTAACTGTTGCTTCCTGACCTGCATACAGATTTCTCGAGAGGCAGATCAGGTCGTCTGGTATTCCCATCTCTTTTAGAATTTTCCACAGTTTATTGTGATCCACACAGTCAAAGGCTTTGGCATAGCCAATAAAGCAGAAATAGATGTTTTTCTGGAACTCTCTTGCTTTTTCCATGATCCAGTGGATGTTGGCAATTTGATCTCTAGTTCCTCTGCCTTTTCTAAAACCAGCTTTAGCATCAGGAAGTTCACGGTTCACATATTGCTGAAGCCTGGCTTGGAGAATTTTGAGCATTACTTTACTAGTGTGTGAGATGAGTGCAATTGTTCGGTAGTTTGACCACTCCTTGGCATTGCCTTTCTTTGGGATTGGGATGAAAACTGACCTTTTCCAATCTTGTGGCCACTGCTGAGTTTTCCAAATTTGCTGGCATATTGAGTGTACCCCTTTCACAGCATCATCATTCAGGACTTGGAATAGCTCCACTGGAATTCCATCACCTCCACTAGCTTTGTTCGTAGTGATGCTTTTTAAGGCCCATTTGACTTCACATTTCAAGATGTCTGGCTCCAGGTCAGTGATCACATCATCATGATTATCTAGGTCTTGAAGCTCTTTTTTGTACAGTTCTTCTGTGTATTCTTGCCACCTCTTCTTAATATCTTCTGCTTCTCTTAGGTCCACACCATCTCTGTCCTTTATTGTGCCCATCTTTGCATGAAATGTTCCTTTGGTATCTCTGATTTTCTTGAAGAGATCCCTAGTTTTCCCATTCTGTTGTTTTCCTCTGTTTCTTTGAATTGATCATTGAAGAAGGCTTTCTTATCTCTTCTTGCTATTCTTTGGAACTCTGCATTTAGATGTTTATATTTTTCCTTTTCTCCTTTGCTTTTCGCTTCTCTTCTTTTCACAGCTATTTGTAAGGCCTCCCCAGACAGCCATTTTGCTTTTTTGCATTTCTTTTCCATGGGGATGGTCTTGATCCCTGTCTCCTGTACAATGTCACGAACCTCATTCCATAGTTCATCAGGTACTCTATCTATCAGATCTAGGCCCTTAAATCTATTTCTCACTTCCACTGTATAATCATAAGGGATTTGATTTAGGTCATACCTGAATGGTCTAGTAGTTTTCCCTACTTTCTTCAATTTCAGTCTGAATTTGGCAATAAGGAGTTCATGGTCCGAGCCACAGTCAGCTCCTGGTCTTGTTTTTGCTGATTGTATAGAGCTTCTCCATCTTTGGCTGCAAAGAATATAATCGATCTGATTTCGGTGTTGACCATCTGGTGATGTCCATGTATAGAGTCTTCTCTTGTGTTGTTGGAAGAGGGTATTTGCTATGACCAGTGCATTTTCTTGGCAAAACTCTATTAGTTTTGCCCTGCGTCATTCCGTATTCCAAGGCCAAATTTGCCTGTTACTCCAGGTGTTTCTTTACTTCCTACTTTTGCATTCCAGTCCCCTATAATGAAAAGGACATCTTTTTTGGGTGTTAGTTCTAAAAGGTCTTGTAGGTCTTCATAGAACCTTTCAACTTCAGCTTCTTCGGCGTTACTGGTTGGGGCATAGATTTGGATTACTGTGACATTGAATGGTTTGCCTTGGAAATGAACAGAAATCATTCTGTCGTTTTTGAGATTGCATCCAAGTACTGCATTTCGGACTCTTTTGTTGACCATGATGGCCACTCCATTTCTTCTGAGGGATTCCTGCCCACAGTAGTAGATAAATTTAACTCGGTTATCCGAGTTAAATTCACCCATTCCAGTCAATCTTAGTTCGCTAATTCCTAGAATGTCGACATTCACTCTTGCCATTTCTTGTTTGACCACTACCAATTTGCCTTGATTCATGGACCTGACATTCCAGGTTCCTATGCAATATTACTCTTTACAGTATCGGACTTTGCTTCTATCACCAGACACATCCACACCTGGTTATTCTTTTTGTTTTGGCTCCATCCTTTCATTCTTTCTGGAATTATTTATCCACTGATCTCCAGTAGCATATTGGGCCCCTACTGACCTGGGGATTTTCTCTTTCAGTATCCTATCATTTTGTCTTTTCATACTGTTCATGGGGTTCTCAAGGCAAGAATACTGAAGTGGTTTCCCATTCCCTTCTCTAGCAGACCACACCCTGTCATATCTCTCCACCATGACCCGCCCATCCCAGGTTGCATCTCGGGCATGGCTTAATTTCTTTGATTTAGACAAGGGTGTGGTCCTTGTGTGATTAGATTGACTAGTTATCTGTGAGAATGGTTTTAGTGTATTTTCCCTCTGATGCCCTCTTTCAAGACCTACTGTCTTACTTGGGTTTCTCTTACCTTGTGCGTGGGGTATCTCATCCCGGCTGCTCCTGGCTGCCCCCGG
>CAKXYN010000695.1:0-25661 GCA_935064755.1 Tragelaphus eurycerus | reverse complement strand
TATGACCTATCCTGGAGAATGTTCCATGTGCACTGAAGACAATGTATTCTGCTGCTTTCAGATGGAATGTCCTAGCAATATCAATGAATTCTATCTAGTCTATTGTGACATTTAAAACTTTGATTTTGTTATTTATCTTTTCTCTGGGTGATCTGCCCACTGGTATAATTGGGATGTTGACGTGCCTCACTATTATTGTGTTACTTTCCCCTTTTATGAGTATTAACATTTGTCCCACCTCCACTTTTCTTCCCTCCCTCCCTCTTGTGTCCTACATGTTCATGTGAGGTTTCCTCCCATCCCCTTAGGTGTCTGAGGACCCGGTCCAGCATCTAGTAGGTGCCCTGGACGTGAGGAGATGTGAACTCTGCATCCTCTTCCTTTGCCATCTTGACCCCTACAAATCATTTACACATACTCAAAGATTTCATTTTTATCAATCAGGCTGATAATTCTTACCTCCTTGGAGCACCATGAGTCTAATACTTAAATCTTTTCTTAAATCTTAAATCTTTCTTTTTCTTAACAATTTATTACTAGACACTTAGTTCAGAGAGTTTTATAAGTGAAATGTAGATTGTTCCCACATTCTTGTAGAAAGCACTAAAGGTAACTATTTCTAGCAGTCTTTTTGGTTGGAAATTTTTTTCCCTTTTAATCACCGTCATCATCACCGTAATCACTATCATCATTGTCATTGCTGTCCTCCTCCTCATCATCACTTGATTTCTTCCTCAGTTTCATCATCCTCATCCTCATCTTCATCTGTTTCATCATCATGCTCATCCGTTTCACCATCATCTTTTTGTTCTTTCTATATTCACTTTTTGCTGGAAAATTAGATTTACAAAACATCTTATTTTATAACCCTTCTTAAATACTACCACTCTCATTGAGGAAGAAATAAGTTCAGGTGCAAAAGGGACATCTGTAATCCAAATACAGTAATCTCATAGCCTTGAACTTTGTGCCTGACCCTGATTCTTACCACCATTCTTATTCTAATCATAATCTATCACAAATTCATTCTTCTTTGGGCTCCTGTGTATGCCCTTCATTTTGTCTCTACATGTCTCTACATGATATCACCACATTCCCCAAACCATTTTTTATTCTGTATTTTCTTAAAGAGATGTTCCTTAATTACTCTATTACTGATTAAATTACTAACAATGTGTAAAACTATGCTATATATTTAGAAACAAATTGTATTATAGATACAGCCTTGAGGACAATTTACCATTTAAAATGGACGATAATTGAAAAGTCTAGGCTAATATAATAAACATTTAATCAAAGTTTTTGTTTTGTTTTGTTTTTAGGCAGTCTTTGTTGTATGTGGGCTTCCCTTGTGGCTCAGCTGGTAAAGAATCTGCCTGCAATGTGGGAGACCTGGGTTCGATCTCTGTGTTGGTAAGATCCCCTGGAGAAGGGAAAGGCTACCCACTCCAGTATTCTGGCCTGGAGAATTCCATGGACTATACAGTCCATGGGGTCACAAAGAGTCGGACATGACTGGGTGACTTTCACTTTCACTTTTGTTCTATGTGATGAGACATAAAAAGCTACAGTGCTTTGGTGAGTAGATGAAACTAAGTTAGGGGCAATTTAATGAGACAATAGCAAGAGTTGCAGAAAATCTGGGGCTCTGACTCACCTTTGAGGAATTCCTCTGAAAGCATCTCAGTCATACATCTGTGATGAATATTTTTCAGGATTTTTGTGGTAACTTTTACAACATAATCTGGCACATAATGTTGGACTAGGATTTGAGCAAGATCTTCAATTTCAGCTTCCATAATTTTCCCCCTGGGAATATTCTTAAATTTTTTTTTTTTTTCAAACCAACATAGGTGAGTTTAGTCTTAAACTTCTTCAATTCTTCATCAAGAAGTTCTTGCAGAGACTTTGTCAGATGCTCACGTGTCAACTTCTTTGAAGACATTGGGCCGAGTCTATTAGTGATTTAAAAGCCAAGTAGGATAGGAAAGATTAGTGGCTGAAAGTTAGAAAAAGCTAGAAATTTTGTCTCAAATAATACTGAGACAATATTATTATATAAAGCAATGTATATAATATATAAAATTAAAATTGTATATAAAATTGCTTTATATAATAATGATCAGGTAAAAATAAGAAATACTTAATGATTAGAATAATCCAAGAAATGGAGGCAACCAAATAAGAAACAGACTAACATTAGAAGACCCATGATTGGATCAAATATTGAATCTGTAGTCCATGAATGGAACCAACACACACAGGAAAATTTCCAATAAGTGATCTATTCTATAGTATGATTAAGAAACATGTTAGGAATAAGAACTAATATCTTTACATAGCATTGAGAAGTAGGAAACTTAAATCATAATAAAATACCATTCTGAGGTTTTAGAAGTATAAATTATTAGAATGATAAATATTAAAATTAAAATGTAGTTTAAACAATTGATATTCTGAAACCTAAAACTAGAGAGGTCCGATTCCTACATCTGTGGTCAGGATCCCCAGAATAAACTTGGTCTCCACATACATGCACTGGTCATAGCAAATACCCTCTTCCAACAACACAAGAGAAGACTCTATACATGGACATCACCAGATGGTCAACACCGAAATCAGATCGATTATATTCTTTGCAGCCAAAGATGGAGAAGCTCTATACAATCAGCAAAAACAAGACCAGGAGCTGACTGTGGCTCGGACCATGAACTCCTTATTGCCAAATTCAGACTGAAATTGAAGAAAGTAGGGAAAACTACTAGACCATTCAGGTATGACCTAAATCAAATCCCTTATGATTATACAGTGGAAGTGAGAAATAGATTTAAGGGCCTAGATCTGATAGATAGAGTGCCTGATGAACTATGGAATGAGGTTCGTGACATTGTACAGGAGACAGGGATCAACACCATCCCCATGGAAAAGAAATGCAAAAAAGCAAAATGGCTGTCTGGGGAGGCCTTACAAATAGCTGTGAAAAGAAGAGAAGCGAAAAGCAAAGGAGAAAAGGAAAGATATAAACATCTAAATGCGGAGTTCCAAAGAATAGCAAGAAGAGATAAGAAAGCCTTCTTCAGTGATCAATGCAAAGAAATAGAGGAAAACAACAGAATGGGAAAGACTAGGGATCTCTTCAAGAAAATCAGAGATACCAAAGGAACATTTCATGCAAAGATGGGCACGATAAAGGACAGAGATGGTGTGGACCTAACAGAAGCAGAAGATATTAAGAAGAGGTGGCAAGAATACACAGAAGAACTGTACAAAAAAGAGCTTCAAGACCTAGACAATCATGATGATGTGATCACTGACCTAGAGCCAGACATTCTGGAATGTGAAGTCAAATGGGCCTTAGAAAGCATCACTACGAACAAAGCTAGTGGAGGTGATGGAATTCCAGTGGAACTATTCCAAGTCCTGAAAGATGATGCTGTGAAAGTGCTGCACTCAATATGCCAGCAAATTTGGAAAACTCAGGAGTGGCCACAGGACTGGAAAAGGTCAGTTTTCATCCCAATCCCAAAGAAAGGCAATGCCAAGGAGTGCTCAAACTACCGAACAATTGCACTCATCTCCCACGTTAGTAAAGTAATGCTCAAAATTCTCCAAGCCAGGCTTCAGCAATATGTGAACCGTGAACTTCCTGATGTTCAAGCTGGTTTTAGAAAAGGCAGAGGAACCAGAGATCAAATTGCCAACACCCGCTGGATCATGGAAAAAGCAAGAGAGTTCCAGAAAAACATCTATTTCTGCTTTATTGACTATACCAAAGCCTTTGACTGTGTAGATCACAATAAACTGTGGAAAATTCTGAAAGAGATGGGAATACCAGACCACCTGATCTGCCTGTTGAGAAATCTGTATGCAGGTCAGGAAGCAACAGTTAGAACTGGTCATGGAACAACAGACTGGTTCCAAATAGGAAAAGGAGTACGTCAAGGCTGCATATTGTCACCATGTTTATTTAACTTATATGCAGAGTACATCAGGAGAAATGCTGGACTGGAAGAAACACAAGTTGGAATCAAGATTGCCGGGAGAAATATCAATAACCTCAGATATGCAGATGACACCACTCTTATGGCAGAAAGTGAAGAGGGGCTAAAAAGCCTCTTGATGAAAGTGAAAGTGGAGAGTGAAAGGATTGGCTTAAAGCTCAACATTCAGAAAACGAAGATCATGGCATCTGGTCCCATCACTTCATGGGAAATAGATGGGGAAACAGTGGAAACAGTGTCAGACTTTGTTTTTCTGGGCTCCAAAATCACTGCAGATGGTGACTGCAGCCATGAAATTAAAAGACGCTTACTCCTTGGAAGGAAAGTTATGACCAACCTAGATAGCATATTCAAAAGCAGAGACATTACTTTACCAACAAAGGTTCGCCTAGTCAAGGCTATGGTCTTTCCTGTGGTCATGTATGGATGTGAGAGCTGGACTGTGAGGAAGGCTGAACGCCGAAGAATTGATGCTTTTGAACTGTGGTGTTGGAGAAGACTCTTGAGAGTCCCTTGGACTGCAAGAAGATCCAACCAGTCCATTCTGAAGGAAATCAATCCTGGAATTTCTTTGGAAGGAATGATGCTAAAGCTGAAACTCCAGTATTTTGGCCACCTCATGCAAAGAGTTGACTCATTGGAGAAGACTCTGATGCTGGGAGGGATTGAGGGCAGGAGGAGAAGGGGACGACAGAGGATGAGATGGCTGGATGGCATTACTGACTCGATGGATGCGAGTCTGAGTGACCTCCGGGAGCTGGTGATGGACAGGGAGGCCTGGCGTGCTGTGGTTCATGGGGTCGCAAAGAGTCGGACACGACTGAGCGACTGATCTGATCTGATCTGATCTGATACTCCTGGCCTCCATGCCTTCCTTCATCTACAGCAGTAAAGAAGGAATACCAGAACACTGTGTTATCTTGGAACTATCTCTTTATCTCTCCTTAGCTTCCCAAATTCACATTTACATCATTATCTGCCTTAAACATGAAAAGATTAATCTCAATATGTTCTTTATCTCTGCTAATACTTATTACAACAAGAAGCACCTGAGTGCAATTGAACACAATACCTCTGCACATTAACTCTCATACAATTGAAAAGCCTCCTTTGACTATATCTCTTATCGCTCTCCAACTTTGAATCCTTTTTGTCTTGCTCTGTGGAACATTAAGTCAGACAATAAAGTGAAATCAGGTTTTTCCCTAAAATTATTGCTTCCTCTACAAACATTTGGCATCTCTCCCAAGGGATTTTAGACTTGCTGTTAACTTTGTCTAGAATGCCCTTTATTTAGACGACTGAAAGATACCCTCTTTCAACTGCTTTAGGTCTTTCTTCAAATATAGCTTTCTTAGCAAGGTCTTTTAAATCATCTCATTAAAATTGCCAACCCATGTTTGATATTACCTTTTTCACTTCCCTTTCTTAATTTTTTACCTTAGCACTTTTTACTACGTAATATGATAGATAATATATTTATTTTGTTTGGAAGAAAAGATTCAATAAGGTGTAGTATAAAAATGATGAAAATACCTAACAAATAGCACATGGATTAATAAAAATAATAATTTCTGAAATTAGAAAGAATTTACTATAAAACTATGCTTTCCAAATTAATCTTTTATTTTTACAATGTGGTTGTTAACCATTATATCAGATCCATTATATTCGATAAAGGCAGACATATATAACAGGTAAGTAACTTGTTTTAATCAAAGAACTGAGTCTCTTCTGTTACATGTAGAGGTGGCAGAAGTGTAGAATTCATAACATCATACTTATAATATGGCAGACTTATCAAACATTATTAACTATTTGATGTTGCTTCAAATTCAAGTATCTAATTACTTATCATATTATTTTTCTAGATCTTATCCAACCTGGTGTTTCTACAAATATATGAATCCAATAAAATGACATGTTATCCAATTTGACAAATGACACAAATCTAGGAAAGAAAGCTAAAACTGGATCACAAGACAAGATTTGAAGGAAAAGTTCCCTTTTTGGTAACGATGAACAAAAACTAAAAGTATAAATTGAACCAATGTTTATTAAAATATCAAGTATATGTTGCATATAGTAGATTACAGCTTTTTTGGTGTGATAGAATTTCTTTGTAAATATCCCGAGACATATAAGAACCACAATATGGATTTACACCCTGAAGCGTATGGCTAAAGATATCTCTGGTATGCGTGTGTGTGTGTGTTCATACTGTGGTAAGAAAACATGAGATCTACTCTCTAACAAATTTTTATGTATATTATACAGCACTATGAACTGCAGGCACAATGTTGAATGGCAGATCTCTAGGGCTTATTCATCTTGCCTAAGTGAAATCTTAAACTTGAACAGCAATTCTCCATTTTCTCTTCCCTTTCCCCTGAAAATCATTATTTTATTCTGTTTCTTTGAGTTTGTCTATTTTAATTACTTCATATATATGGGATTGTGCAACATTATTTACAGTAGCAAAGATGTGGAAGCAACCTAAATGTCCATCAATAGATAAATGGATAAAGAAGACATGGTATATGTATACAGTGGAATATTATTCAGCTTTAAAAATGTAGGAAACCTGCCAGAGGTGACAGCATGGATATTATGCTGAGTGAAAGAAGCCAATCACAGAAGGACAAATGCTGTATGATCTCACTTTAGAGGTATTTAAAACGGAACGTGTCTTATAGGCAAAAGAAGAACACAGAGGTAGAAGATATTAGGACAAGAACAAGGATGTTACTCACCAAAGAATGAGTCCTGGGACTTTATTTAGGTAGGAAAGTATTTCAGGTTAGGTGTTGATGATCAGAATTATTTTCAGAAAGCCAGATTTGGAGCAGCTCTCCAAATCACCTGTGGAGTTTGGGGCTGTTTAAATAGCCACTTAAAAAAAAATAAGTTGAACTCATATAACCTGTTAAATGCTGATGCTGAAAATTGAAGGTTCTGTATCCCAAAGAAATTAGATTTTAAAATGTAATCAGAAGAAATAGAATAAAATGGAGTCAGTTTTGCCTAGAGGCTATAAAGATAATGAAGAAATCTAGCAACTGATACTCCTGATGGTTGAAAGATAAAGGTGGGTCAGATCAGATCAAATCAGATCAGTCGCTCAGTCATGTCTGACTCTTTGAGACCCCATGAACTGCAGCACGCCAGGCCTCCCTGTCCATCACCAGCTCTCAGACGTCAGTCAGACTCACATCCATCGAGTCAGTGATGCCATCCAGCCATCTCATCCTCTCTCGTTCCCTTCTCCTCCTGCCCCCAATCCCTCCCAACATCAGAGTCTTCTCCAATGAGTCAACTCTTCGCATGAGGTGGCCAAAAATACTGGAGTTTCAGCTTTAGCATCATTCCTTCCAAAGAAATCCCAGGGCTGATCTCCTTCAGAATGGACCGGTTGGATCTCCTTGCAGTCCAAGGGACTCTCAAGAGTCTTCTCCAACACCACAGTTCAAAAGCATCAATTCTTCGGCGCTCAGCCTTCTTCACAGTCCAGCTCTCACATCCATACATGACCACAGGAAAGACCATAGCCTTGACTAGGCGAACCTTTGTTGGTAAAGTAATGTCTCTGCTTTTAAATATGCTATCTAGGTTGGTCATAACTTTCCTTCCAAGGAGTAAGCGTCTTTTAATTTCATGGCTGCAGTCACCATCTGCAGTGATTTTGGAGCCCAGAAAAATAAAGTCTGACACTGTTTCTCCATCTATTTCCCATGTAGTGATGGGACCAGATGCCATGATCTTCGTTTTCTGAATGATTATATTCTTTGCAGCCAAAGATGGAGAAGCTCTATACAATCAGCAAAAACAAGACCAGGAGCTGACTGTGGCTCAGACCATGAACTCCTTATTGCCAAATTCAGACTGAAATTGAAGAAAGTAGGGAAAACCACTAGACCATTCAGGTATGAACTAAATCAAATCCCTTATGATTATACAGTGGAAGTGAGAAATAGATTGAAGGGCCTAGATCTGATAGATAGAGTGCCTGATGAACTATGGAATGAGGTTCGTGACATTGTACAGGAGACAGGGATCAACACCATCCCCATGGAAAAGAAATGCAAAAAAGCAAAATGGCTGTCTGGGGAGGCCTTACAAATAGCTATGAAAAGAAGAGAAGAGAAAAGCAAAGGAGAAAAAGAAAGATATAAACATCTAAATGCAGAGTTCCAAAGAATAGCAAGAAGAGATAAGAAAGCCTTCTTCAGCGATCAATGCAAAGAAATAGAGGAAAACAACAGAATGGGAAAGACTAGGGATCTCTTCAAGAAAATCAGAGATACCAAAGGAACATTTCATGCAAAGATGGGCTCGATAAAGGACAGAAATGGTATGGACCTAACAGAAGCAGAAGATATTAAGAAGAGGTGGCAAGAATACACAGATCAGATCAGATCAGTCGCTCAGTCGTGTCCGACTCTTTGCGACCCCATGAACTGCAGCACGCCAGGCCTCCCTGTCCATCACCAACTCCCGGAGGTCACTCAGATTCACATCCATCGAGTCAGTGATGCCATCCAGCCATCTCATCCTCTGTTGTCCCCTTCTCCTCCTGCCCTCAATCCCTCCCAGCATCAGAGTCTTCTCCAATGAGTCAACTCTTTGCATGAGGTGGCCAAAATACTGGACTTTCAGCTTTAGCATCATTCCTTCCAAAGAAATCCCAGGGCTGATCTCCTTCAGAATGGACTGGTTGGATCTCCTTGCAGTCCAAGGGACTCTCAAGAGTCTTCTCCAACACCACAGTTCAAAAGCATCAATTCTTCGGCGCTCAGCCTTCTTCACAGTCCAGCTCTCACATCCATACATGACCACAGGAAAGACCATAGCCTTGACTAGGCGAAACTTTGTTGGCAAAGTGATGTCTCTGCTTTTGAATATGCTATCTAGGTTGGTCATAACTTTCCTTCCAAGGAGTAAGCATCTTTTAATTTCATGGCTGCAGTCACCATCTGCAGAGAATACACAGAAGAACTGTACAAAAAGAGCTTCATGACCCAGATAATCATGATGGTGTGATCACTGACCTAGAGCCAGACATCCTGGAATGTGAAGTCAAGTGGGCCTTAGAAAGCATCACTATGAGCAAAGCTAGTGGAGGTGATGGAATTCCAGTGGAGCTATTCCAAATCCTGAAAGATGATGCTGTGAAAGTGCTGCACTCAATATGCCAGCAAATCTGGAAAACTCAGCAGTGGCCACAAGATTGGAAATGCCAGTTTTCATCCCAATCCCAAAGAAAGGCAATGCCAAAGAATGCTCAAACCACCACACAATTGCACTCATCTCACATGCTAGTAAAGTAATGCTCAAAATTCTCCAAGCTAGGCTTCAGCAATATGTGAACCGTGAACTTCCTGATGTTCAAGCTGGTTTTCGAAAAAGCAGAGGAATCAGAGATCAAATTGCCAACATCTGCTGGATCATGGAAAAAGCAAGAGAGTTCCAGAAAAACATCTATTTCTGCTTAATTGACTATGCCAAAGCCTTTGACTGTGTAGATCACAATAAACTGTGGAAAATTCTGAAAGAGATGGGAATACCAGACCACCTGATCTGCCTATTGAGAAATCTGTATGCAGGACAGGAAGCAACAGTTAGAACCGGTCATGGTCATGGAACAACAGACTGGTTCCAAATAGGAAAAGGAGTACGTCAAGGCTGTATATTGTCATCGTGTTTATTTAACTTATATGCAGAGTACATCATGAGAAATGCTGGACTGGAAGAAACACAAGTTGGAATCAAGATTGCTGGGAGAAATATCAATAACCTCAGATATGCAGATGACACCACCCTTATGGTAGAAAGTGAAGAGGGGCTAAAAAGCCTCTTGATGAAAGTGAAAGTGGAGAGTGGAAAGGTTGGCTTAAAGCTCAACATTCAGAAAACGAAGATCATGGCATCCGGTCCCATCACTACATGGGAAATAGATGGAGAAACAGTGGAAAGGTGGATAAGAGCAATAATTTAGTTACTTAAATACACACCTTTGAGAAAGAGAGAGATACTAGTATTGTTTGATATGAACATATACCAGTAAGTGGATAAGAGTGAAAAATATGAATTTTTTAAAAATCATTGAACACTTACTATTAGACATAGGAAAAAAATTGTGAACAGAAAAGACTTGTTCTAGTGTTTGTGAAACTTAATCTAATGGAAAAACTGACATTAAAAAAATAAATTTCATAAGTAATTGCAACTGAGATAACAGGAATCAAGTCAAACATATGAAGTGCTATAATAGCATACACCAAAAATAGTCAGAAAATATGAGTTTAATTGGTTTTATATTGCTTACAAACTGGTAGACATTGAACAAAATACCCATGGTTACATGCATGAATAACAGAGTGTCTCAAAAATCTTAATTTTACTTTTTCTTGATCTTATGCATTCTCCCCTATATAATCAATCACTATCCCTTGAACTTTCACACAAAATGAAAAACAATAGTATTCAAACTGTTACAGATTATGGTGTGATGAAATTCCCTTTCTCTAAATAAACATTTTGCTCAGTAATTATAGTCAAGTATATTGATTATCTACTTCTACTGTACGCCAAGTGTAGGTACTGGGACAGATAAAAAGAACTACAAAATACAGTCCTCCTGAGCTGCTTACAGTCCAGAGAAAAACATAATAGTAACTAAAATATCATAATGTACTGTGTGAGTACTATTCTTAAGCCAACTATAAAATGTGAAGGTGCTATTGTGGCACAGAGGAAATTGTGCATTTCTCCTGGTGTTTCAATATGGTTTGGCCATGTCAATGAAACATGTAGAAAGATGAAGGGCTGGCGTTGCACTGATTTCTGTTAGGATTAGACAGATTGGGAGGTGAGTATACTTATAGAAGGAGATCAGGGGCTACAAACGCCTTTTTGAGAATTCAGGAAATCAGAAGGTAGCTGATAGCTGAGTTTCTCTCACAGCATTTTATTTTTTGTTTTTGTTTTTCTGTTGTGCTGGGTCCTCACCGCTGTGCCAGCTTTTGTCCAGTCATGGAGACTGGGTGCCACTCTTTAGTTGCAGTGCAGGGCTTCTCATTGTGGTGGCTTCTCTCATCTCACTGCGGGGCATGGCCGCTAGGGTACAGGGCCTTCAGTAGTTGTGGCACATGGGCTCAGCAGCTGAGGCTCCCAGGCTCTAGAGCACAGGCTCAGGAGTTGTAGCACACAGTTTTAGTTGCTCTGTGGTTTGTGGAATCTTTTCTGACCAGGTATTGCAACTGTGTCTTCCTCATTAGCAGGCAGATTCTTCACCACTAAGCCACCAAAGAAGCCCTCTCATTAGCATTTTAAAATTTTCATCAGACATATCTTTTCCATGGTTTCTTAGATTAATATGTATTTCGTTTTCCTTTGGGACAGTTGCAAATGACGTTTTATTTTAGATTTCAGATTATACTTGTTTCTTATACATATATGCTGCTGCTAAGTCACTTCAGTCGTGTCCGACTCTGTGCGACCCCATAGACGGAAGCTCACCAGGCTCCCCCGTCCCTGGGATTCTCCAGGCAAGAATACTGGAGTGGGTTGCCATTTCCTTCTCCAATGCATGAAAGTGAAAAGTGAAAGTGAAGTCGCTCAGTCGTGTCCGACTCTCAGCGACCCCATGGACTGGAGCCCACCAGGATCCTCTGTCCATGGGATTTTCCAGGCAAAAGTACTGGGGTGGGGTGCCATTGCCTTCCCTGTATACATATATAGAAGTAAAATTAATTTCTACTTGTTGATTTCCTATAACCGTACTGAACTCATTTATTCTAAGAGGATTTTCTTTTTGTAGATTCTTTCAGATTTCTTGTGTAGATAATCATGTTGTATACAATAGACACAGTTTTATTTTTCCTTTATAGTTAATATGTTTTTTCTTTCTTCTTTTTTGTTTTGCCTTATTCCAGTGGCTAGAACTTCTAGTAAAAGTTGAATAAAAGTGGTTGGAGTGAACATTCTGATCTTGTTTCTGATGTTGGAAGGAATATAATCAGATTTTTACCATTGGTCATGAGGTTAGCTGTAGATTTTTTTGTAGATGCTTTTTATGAGTTTGAGGACTTCCCCTCTTTTTTTAGAATATTGATTTTTTTAAATGAATGAGAATTGAATTTGTCAAATGCTTTTTCTGTATCAACTGATGATTATATAATTTTTCTTTATTGACTTATTCATAAGGTGGATTACATTATGGTATATTACTCTTTTATATGCATTATTGGATTTGATTCGCTAAAACTTTGTGGAGTTTTTTTGCATCTAAGCTAATAGAAGATATTGGTATGGAGTTTCCTTTTTATGTGTGTGTTTCTGGTTTTATCAGGGTAATATTAACTTCATAAAATGAGAAGTATTCCTTTATCTTCTATTTTTCTAAAGACAGTTTGTGAAATTGTTGTTAATTCTTCACTGAATGGTTCTTATTTGTCATATTTTGCTTTATAAATTCATTTAAAACTTATTAGACTATTCAGATTTTCTAGTTCATCTTTTTAAAGCTTTAGTAGTTCTTAATTTTGGAAGAATTAGTCCATTTCTTCTAAGTTGTCAAATTTATGACAATAAAGCCTTTTCTGTGCTACAAGATCTATTGTGATATCCTATTTCACTCCTGATATTAGTGATTTGTGTCTTCTGCTTTCTATCCTTGTCAATCTTGTTAAATTTTATCAATTTTATTGATTTTTCAAAGAGCCAAATTTTGTTTTATTAATGTAATTTTCTATTGTCACTCTTTTACATGCCATTGTTTTTTGCTCTTATTTTATTTTTTCCTTCCTTGTGCTTGGCTTAAGTTTATTTTGAAGTGAAGTGAAGTGAAGTCACTCAGTCGTGTCCGACTCTTTGCGACCCCATGGACTGTAGCCTACCAGGCTCCTCCGTCCATGGGATTTTCCAGGCAAGAGAACTGCAGTGGGTTGCCATTTCCTTCTCCAGGGGATCTCCCCGACCCAGGGATCGAACCCAGGTCTCCTGCATTGTAGGCAGACGCTTTACTGTCTGAGCTACCATTTACTTTACTTTTTCTAGTTTCTTAAGAAAGGAAGTTAGATAAATTATTTTAGATATTTTCTCTTTTCTTTATGAGCATTTAGTGCTTTGAATTTCCCTCTGAGAACTGCTTTAGCTGTATCTTACAAATTTGTGTACATTCTGTTTTCAGTTTTATTCTATATATTTTTAATTTTTCTCTGAGGTGTCCTCTGCATTCATGCTGTGCATGCTAAGTTGCTTCAGTCATGTCCAACTCTTTGCAATCCTATGGACTGTAGCCAGCCAGGCTCTTCTATTCATGGGATTCTCCATGCAAGAATACTGGAGTGGGTTGTCATGCCCTTCTCCAGGGGATCTTCCTGACTCAGGGATCGAGCCTGGGTCTCTTTATGTCTCCTGCATTGGCAGGTGGGTTCTTTGCCACTAGCACCATCAGGGAAGCCCTCTGATTCATGAGTAATTGCAAAGTGTGCTGTTTAATTTCAAAAGGTTTTGATATTTTTCTGATTTGTTCCATCATTGATTTTTTAGTTTGATTCCATTTTGCCCTATATGACTTGAATTATTGTAAATGTTTTAAAGCTTGCTTTATGACACAGAATATGGTCTATCTAAATGTTCTATTGGTGCCTGAAAACTTAATGTATTCTACTATTGTTTGGTCTCCTATAAATGTCTATAAGATATTGTTGGTTAAATTATTCTATTTTATTATAGAGTTATTCTATATTATTGATGATTTTCTGTCTAGTTATTTCATATAGTATTTTCCAGTTAAGAGAGAACCATTGAAAATTTCCAATCTAAATTGTATATTTGTCTACTGGTCCTTTCAACTCTACTACTTTTTCTAAAATGATGCTCTGTTTTGAGCATACACATTTAGAATTGCTGTTATCTTCTTGGTTAGCCTTTAGTTGTTATATAATTTCTTGGCTGCATAGTAAATTTTATTCTAAATTCAAGTTTCAGTCAGTTCAGTCACTTAGTTGCGTCTGACTCTCTGCAACCCCATGGACCGCAGCACGCCGGGCTTCCTTGTCCATCACCAGCTCCCAGAACATGCTCAAATTCATGTCCATTGAGTTGGTGATGCCATCCAACCATCTCATCCTCTGTCATCCCTCTTCTCCTCCTGCCTTCAATCTTTCCCAGCATCAGTGTCTTTTCCAATGAGTCAGTTCTTTGCATCTGGTGGCCAAAGTATTGGAGCTTCAGCTTCCGCATCAATCCTTCCAATGAATATTCAGGACTGATTTCCTTTAGGAGGGACTGGTTGGATCTCCTTTCAGTCCAAGGGACTCTCAAGAGCCTTCTCCAACACCACAGTTCAAAAGCATCAGTTCTTCCGCACTCAGCTTTCTTTATAGTCCAACTCTCACATCTATACATGACTACTGTAAAAGCCATAGCTTTGACTAGATGGACCTTTGTTGGCAAAGTAATGTCTCTGCTTTTTACATTATTTTAATATAGACATTCCTACTTTAAAAAAATTTAATTCTTACATAATTAATTTTTTTCATCTTTTTTATTTTCAAATTACCTTTGCTGTTATGTTGGGATGAGTTTCTTGTAAACAATATAGTTCTTGCTGTTGTTTTAACTCACATTGCTAATCTCTTTTATTTTTTTCTTTTCTCTATTTTCTATATTTATATGAAAATAATTTATGCTTCATGCTAAATACATTATTTATCTTACAATAACTTTGTTATTTTGAATAAAAAAAAGTTTGTGTTTTTGTGATTATTTTTTTCTTTTCCTTTTTTCAAAGGAATTCCATGCATTGTGGATCAGAAATTTCTGCTGGCTACACGGCTGAATGTGGAAATCATTTTGATTTTTGCCAAGATGAATACTGACTGACTTTAGTTGCAAACTCCATTTTGAGGGCAATATAGGAGTTTCGTTTTTCTTTTTTTGCCATGTTTTACTTTAGTTTGTCCATCAATGTGCCTTTCATCTTTTAAAAATACACCACAATACTAACGGCAGGTCTGCAGCTTTTTGTTTTCACTTGGATCAAATGATTTTGACAGACAGAAAAAGTTTTGTACCATTATTTCCTTAACAGCTATGGTAATTTCTTGGAACTTGATTTTCACTTAGGCAGTTAAGAAGACATAGCTCGTTTTTTGCATCAGTTTTTTTTTTTTTTTTCCTCTCTTTTGTGTGTGTGGTGTGTATGTGTGTGCACAGGTGCATATAAGCAGGACCAACCTTCAGGCTTATAGCTTGTGTAACCTGCTTTTTCATTTAATACAGAACAGAATCCAATGATCAGCAACATCATTAAAAGCTGACCCAGTTTCTTCTCATGAGTCACTGAGACCCGGTGAACAAGAGCGGTCCAGTGTTCGCCTGCAGAGATGCTACTGGGCTTCGTGGTTAAAAAGCACAGAGGACGGGTGACTGCCCTGCTCCCACCTCACACTGCATGCGTGGAGCCACGCCAAGGCTTATCCTGGCATCATCTGATGCCACAGTGCCACGAGCCTGGGTCTGCTCCTAGGGGGACCAGGGGTCCTTCCGTCTCTTCAGTTGCCTTACGTGGACTCACTCATTGACCCCAGCTGGGTGCACACCCTGACCTCTTAAACCTAAAGGTTAAGCCTGATCTATGGTGACCTTGCACACGTGCCTTCTAGTGCTGGGTGTGTGTCCTCATGGCATTACCGCTGAGTCCCTGTGGATTCAGCCGCGGGATTCTGAGACAAGCTGGAGAAAGCAATGGTCATTTTGGCTTTTTCGGTTTTGACTTCAGGTAATGAAAAGCTTTTGTAAAATGGCTGAGGGTCAATATGAGTTTTATGGCTTCAATCTCCTTTAAACATAAAATTCTTAAGGGTCCAAAACCAGGGGGGTATGCAAATTAAAAAAAAAAAAAGAAAGAAAGAAAACCAAACCAAAGGAAAAAGAAAAGAAAAAAAAAATAATAAATTGCTGATATTGTCATAAATCATTAGAAATCTCCTGACATGCTGAAACCAAATGGCTGTACGTTCAAAACAAATCAGTGACTTGTTGTTGTTAATTTTTCGCGGTTTCCTTTTGCTCCTTCTGCCCCTTTGCCGTCAGATTGGTGATGTTGTTCAGGCAGGACCGGATGCCCGCCAGGTGCAGGAGCGAGCCCGCCGCCTCCTACATCTCCTCGTCGTCGCTCTCGGGGGCTTCTCCGTGAGTCTCTTTTTGAGGGGCAGCGTGTCGCTAGGCACCTTCCGCGCCTTGGCCGCGGGCGGCGGCTTCTTGTGCGCGGGGCCGCGGTCGCCCGGGGCCTCCCGGGGGCCGCGCGGCCGGCCGTCCTCCTCCGGCTCGCTGTGGCTCTCGCGGCTAGGGAAGCTGCCCTCGCTGCCCTCCGGGCCCCCCTTGGCGGCGACGTCGTCGGGCTCGTCGGCCGAGGAGGACAAGGCGCAGTCGCTGGCGGGTGAGGCGCTGCGGGCGGCGGCGGCCTTGGCGCTGCTGTAGGTGTGGTCCTCCTTGGGGTCCCAGCTGACCACCGGGGAGCCGCACGCCGGCTCGCTCTCAGTCCGCAGGCGGCAGCCGGGGAGGCCGTTCCTCACAGCCGCTGTCATCCCAATGGGCGTGACTGGCAACGGCCGGACCCCGGGGAACAGGCCTCGGCTCAGAACCTGCCTTCCATTCTGTATCACTCCTGGAGGAAAACCTGCTTCTGTCTCTGGGGAGTGTTCAAAAGCATCGTGGCAGTGGCAGCGTCAATGTCAGGATCTTGCAGGAGGGCTCCGTTCCTCTTGAAGAAGGTGCTGCCTGGCCAGAGGGGTGGACCTGATGTGCTTTGATATGCCTGAGGCGAGGCGGGGGGTGTACTGAACACATTCGAGTGTGGGTGATAAGGTGTCTTTTTCAAAGCCTGAATTAGATTTTGTCTATACTCTGGGTCTATGCACCACAATGACCCTTTCCCGATACTCTGACTCCTCTCTTTGTCCACTTTCTTATCACATTTATTCAAGGACAAATTGTGTCTCACTGAGTTTTTCCACCCAGTAGGTGCGTTTGCAAAATACAGAAAGTGTTCCAAGATCCAGTTGTAGATATCCTTGACCGGCAGGCGCTTGGTGGGCGAGTCCTCGATGGCCACGAATATGTGGCAGCTGAAGGAGTAGCGGGGCTTGCAGTTGAGGTTCTGCTTGGCGTCTTAGAGCACGTCGCAGTGGGCGGGCGACGGCGGCGGGTCGTCGTCAGAGTCCTGGACCGGGCTGACGCTGCGCAGGACCGAGTCCCCGAAGCTCTTCAGCAGGTTCTTGCTCTCAGCAGCCAGTTCAGGTTGGTCAGCTCCTCATCTTCCATGGCCCCCTCCTCTAGTCAGAGGTCGGGCAGGGGGAAGTCGAAGTCATCGTATTCCTGGAGGGCCTTGGAGAAACGGCTGCCCCGGTACACTGACTCAGCCCGCTGGAGACGCTAATTCCTGAGCTTTCCGGCTTCTTGCTGGGAGGCATGACTGGACTCATTTACGTGAAGGCTCCTGGCCGGAGCGGGGCGCGGGGGCGCCGCGGCCCTTCAGCGGGCGCCCACAAACTTTGGCGGGCGAGCGGCGGACATGGCTCGGGAGCCCGGCCGAGGGCGTGCGGGCGCGGCGCTGCGAGCGCGGGGCGGCAGGGGCGTGAGAGTCGCGGCGCGGCATAGGACCTGCGGTCTCCGCCCGGCGCGCCGCGCGTCCTCCCGCCGGCCCGCCGCTCTCTCCGCCCCGTCCAGCCTCCCACTCGCATCCGCAGCTGCTAGTATCTTTTAATTGGTTTATTTAGACTATTCACATTTAATGCAGCTATCGATATGTAAAGCATAAGTTTGCCATTTTATTTTTTGTTTTCTATTTATTCCCTCTCTTTTTTAATCCTGGTTATCTTATGTTAGAACTGGACATGGAACAACAGACTGGATTCCAGATTGCTGGGAGAAATATCAATAACCTCAGATATGCAGATGACACCACCCTTATGGCAGAAAGTGAAGAGGAACTAAAAAGCCTCTTGATGAAAGTGGAAAGTGAAAAAGTTGGCTTAAAGCTCAACATTAGAAAACGAAGATCATGGCATCTGGTCCCATCACTTCATGGGAAATAGATGGGGAAACAGTGAAAACAGTGTCAGACTTTATTTTGGGGGGCTCCAAATTCACTGCAGATGGTGACTGCAGCCATGAAATTTAAAGACGCTTACTTCTTGGAAGGAAAGTTATGACCAACCTAGATAGCATAATTCAAAAGCAGAGACATTACTTTGCCAACAAAGGTTCGCCTAGTCAAGGCTATGGTTTTTCCTGTGGTCGTCATGTATGGATGTGAGAGTTGGACTGTGAAGAAGGCTGAGCGCCGAAGAACTGATGCTTTTGAACTGTGGTGTTGGAGAAGACTCTTGAGAGTCCCTTGGACTGTAAGGAGATCCAACCAGTCCATTCTGAAGGAGATCAGCCCTGGGATTTCTTTAGAAGGTATGATGCTAAAGCTGAAACTACAGTACTTTGGCCACCTCATGGGAAGAGTTGACTCATTGGAAAAGACCCTGATGCTGGGAGGGATTGGGGGCAGGAGGAGAAGGGGACGACAGAGGATGAGATGGCTGGATGGCATCACTGACTTGATGGACGTGAGTCTGGGTGAACTCCGGGAGTTGGTAATGTACAGGGAGACCTGGAGTGCTGCGATTCATGGGGTTGCAAAGAGTCGGACGCAACTGAGCGACTGAACTGAACTGAACTATCTTCTGTTACCTTCTTGGAAACTACTTGAATTTTTTAGTTTCATTTTACTTTGTAATGGATTTGAGTATACTACTTCATATAGTTTTTAAAATAATTGCTCTAGATATTATACATATGAAATACCTATATAGGTATTATAGCATTATATGTCATGTTGCTATAACAACATCCCAGAATTCTCCTTGCTGGAATCCATCTTAGCTGAGTAATCCTTGGGCCACCAGGAAGGACCCTGAGTCAGAATGATTAGTCAGAGGCAACCCAGAAACTAATCCCATCACCATAAAACATAAGCCTATGACCGTGTGGCAGAGCAGTCCTCTTGGGTTCCCTTACTCTCTTGCTATCCACCCAGGTGCCTCTTCCCAATTAAGTCTCTTGCTTTGCCAGCAAATGTGTCCTCAGTGCATTTCAAAGTGTTAGACAAAAGCTCACTCCTAGGCCCTGGAAGGAGACCCCATTTCTGCAACACTCCAAGATCAGCAGGTAGGTCTGGCCTAGCCTCCTATGAAGTCACTGCTCTTGTTCCCGGTACACATGAGACCTTGTGTGCACCCTTCAAGAATGTAGTCTCTGTTTCCCCAGTCCTGTGAAACTCTTGCAGTCAAGCCCCACTGGCCTCAAAGCCAAATGCTCTGAGAGCTTCTCCTCCCAGCATCTGAACCCAAGGCTGTGGAGGCGAATGTGGACTCAGAATTCTCACTCCGTGAGAGAACCCCTGTGATATAATTATCCTCCAGTTTGGGGGTTGCCCACTCAGACAGGTATGGGATTTGATTATATCATGAGTGGGCCCCTCCTGCCATCTCATTGAATTCCTTCTTTATGTCTTTGGAAGACAAAAAGAATAGCTTTTTTGGTAGGTCCCAGTCTCACACACTAGTAAAATAATCTCACACGCTAGTAAAGTAATGCTCAAAATTCTCCAAGCTAGGCTTCAGCAATATGTGAACCGTGAACTTCCTGATGTTCAAGCTGGTTTTAGAAAAGGCAAAGGAACCAGAGATCAAATTGCCAACATCCGCTGGATCATGGAAAAAGCAAGAGAGTTCCAGAGAAACATCTATTTCTGCTTAATTGACTATGCCAAAGCCTTTGACTGTGTAGATCACAATAAACTGTGGAAAATTCTGAAAGAGATGGGAATACCAGACCACCTGATCTGCCTCTTGAGAAATTTGTATGCAGGTCAGGAAGCAACAGTTAGAACTGGTCATGGAACAACAGACTGGTTCCAAATAGGAAAAGGAGTACGTCAAGGCTGTATATTGTCACCATGTTTATTTAACTTATATGCAGAGTACATCATGAGAAATGCTGGACTGGAAGAAACAGAAGTTGGAATCAAGATTGCTGGGAGAAATATCAATAACCTCAGATATGCAGATGACACCACCCTTATGGCAGAAAGTGAAGAGGGGCTAAAAAGCCTCTTGATGAAAGTGAAAGTGGAGAGTGAAAAGATTGGCTTAAAGCTCAACATTCAGAAAACGAAGATCATGGCATCCGGTCCCATCACTACATGGGAAATAGATGGGGAAACAGTGGAAACAGTGTCAGGCTTTATTTTTCTGGGCTCCAAAATCACTGCAGATGGTGACTGCAGCCATGAAATTGAAAGATGCTTACTTCTTGGAAGGAAAGTTATGACCAACCTAGATAGCATATTCAAAAGCAGAGACATTACTTTGCCAACAAAGGTTCGCCTAGTCAAGGCTATGGTCTTTCCTGTGGTCATGTATGGATGTGAGAGCTGGACTGTGAAGAAGGCTGAGTACTGAAGAATTGATGCTTTTGAAGTGTGGTGTTGGAGAAGACTCTTGAGAGTCCCTTGGAGTGCAAGGAGATTCAACCAGTCCATTCTGAAGGAGGTCAGCCCTGGGATTTCTTTGGAAGGAATGATGCTAAAGCTGAAACTCCAGTATTTTGGCTACCTCATGCTAAGAGTTAACTCATTGGAGAAGACTCTGATGCTGGGAGGGATTGGGGGCAGGAGGAGAAGGGGACAACAGAGGATGAGATGGCTGGATGGCATCACGGACTGGATGGATGTGAGTCTGGGTGACATCCGGGAGTTGGTGATGGACAGGGAGGCCTGGCGTGCTGCGATTCATGGGGTCGCGGAGAGTCGGACACAACTGAACGACTGATCTGATCTAATCTGATCTGAGTCTTTTTTTATTGATAGTAGTTCATTGTGATTTTGGTGTTCTCCTGAGAGTAGGTGAGCTCAAGGTCCTTCTGCTCTGCCATCCTGTCCAGGATGACTTATAGAATATAATATAATGTTATGTTATACGAGTATGTTATACTTTTAGAATAAAGAGTAAACAGTTTAAAGATTAAACAAAGCAACAAATTGTATTTTTTACATGTATGTTATAATTGGTTTATTATGTCATCATATTACTTGGCCCTGGCGTTTAAGACCTCTTATCTGGCAAGAGTCAACGTAATTCCTTTTATAATCACTCTTTCTTTTTCTTACTTTCTAGAACACTTTCTTCCCTTAGAAACTGCATTCTGTCGTCTTTCCTCAAATTCATAGTTTTCTGCACTCTGTCTTGTGAGGCGGTGCAGAACACACCACTGCATGATGTATCACATTGTCATGGGGATTGTTTTGACAGAATGCAGGTAATGCTCACCAGCTGTCGAAAAGCTTTTTACCTCTCCTTTATCTGCCTAAATGAATTTATATGATCTCCTCTACCAGAAAGAGAGCTCTTACCAGAGATAATTTTTATATCAGAAAGATTATCTGCATAGCATTGAAAATATTTGTTTGCCAAGCATTTGCTTTTCTCATCTTTTGGTGAACTGCCTTCTTTCTCACTGAAGCCTCAGCTCCCTACCCCTTCATTAGTTCAGGTTTTATATAAATCTCGATTTTCTAGCTACTTTTGCATCTTCATGTTTTGGTCTTATATAGATTCAATTGTTAGACCAGCTGAAAAATCTAGAAGGAAAGAAGGGAAATTTTTTCTTCCCCTATAATATTATATTACATGAGTGCTTTCCAATATGCTATACTTCTAACCCAATTCAAGTTTCTCCTTATTTGTGAAGCTTTCCTTTATTCTTCCACGTTCAGTTAGTTCCCCTCTTCTCTGTATTTACCATCAGTATCAGTTCAGTCACTCAGCTGGGTCCGACTCTTTGGAGCATGCCAGGCTTCCCTGTCCATCACCAACTCCTGGAGCTTGCTCAAACTCATGTCCATTGAGTTGGGGATGCTATCCAACCATCTCATCTTCGGTCAACCCCTTCTCCTCCTTGCCTTCAATCTTTCCCAGCATCAGGGTCTTTTCAAATGAGCCAGTTCTTTGCATCAGGTGGCCAAAGTATTGGAGTTTCAGCTTCAGCATCAGTCCTTCCAATGAATATTCAGGACTGATTTCCTTTAGGATGGACTGGTTGGATCTCCTTGCAGTAAGGGACTCTCAAGAGCCTTCTCAAAACCACAGTTCAAAAGCATCAATTCTTCCACACTCAGCTTTCTTTATAGTCCAACTCTCACATCCATACATGACTACTGGAAAAACCGTAATTTTGACTAGAAAGACCTTTGTCGGCAAAGTAATGTCTCTGTTTTTTAATACGCTGTCTAGTTTTGTCTGCTGCTGCTGCTAAGTCGCTTCAGTCGTGTCCGACTCTGTGCGACCCCATAGACGGAAGCTCACCAGGCTCCCCTGTCCCTGGGATTCTCCAGGCAAGAACACTGGAGTGGGTTGCCATTTCCTTCTCCAACGCATGAAAGTGAAAAGTCAAAGTGAAGTCGCTCAGTCGTGTCCAACTCTTAGCAACCCCACGGACTGGAGCCTACGAGGCTCCTCCATCCATGGGATTTTCCAGGCAAAAGTACTGGGGTGGGGTGCCATTGCTTTCCAGGAATAAAGGACTTAGCAAAAGTTTAAGGTAGCAACTCTTACATGAATCATAATAGCAATGTTAAGTTTATGCTGACTCCTTTATTCTTGGAAAGAGTTGCTACCTTAAACTTTTGCTAAGTCCTTTATTCCTGGAAAGCAGGGGTTGTTGAAGAAATCTATTCATACTTTTGTATTCTGAGAAACAACTTGCCTCAAAGAACCACCATCACTTAGATAAGACTCACCTTAGATGAGTCTCCCTTTTTACTTAAAATGGAGGCAGACACAGACCCTTTAAATTCCCATTCATTGCCTCACAAAACATTATCTGAGATGTTTTTCCCCACTGACCAATTAAAAAGTGCTTGAAACTAAACATTAGTTAAGCTTCTCTCCTTTCTATAGTCCCTGGAACTTTGACCCACCCACTTCCTGACCCAGCATAAAACTCTTCCTTAATGATCCCTCCTAAGAATAAAACATTCCCTGAGTATCCCACTTCCATAATACTAAGTTCTTGCTGACCCTTTCCCATAAAAGAAAATTTTTTTCTGCCTGACCTTTGAGATGCTTGCAGTTCAGAGTTTGGATTGTTTTCTCTATTTACAATAGTCCCTTATTGCGATAATTCTTTCAAATAAAGTTTATTTTTACTCAACTCTAGATTTGCTTTTTTTTGCCAACAGAAATTGCCAGATTGTTTCATTGTTTCAATAATGTACTACCTTTCTCCCATTTTGGGAACTGTTTATTGTAGCAACGAGAATGTTAGATTCATATTTGTGTTCTTAGCATACCTTAACCTGCTTGTGTCTCTGGTTCTTCCCATGTTTCTTTTCATCAATTTTTGTTTCTATTTTAGAGTCTGAGTATGTTGTTGTTTCTCTCTGTGTGCCCCATTTCTCTCCTGTCTCCTTGAAGTCAAGCTCCTGTCTTTGGTTTGCTCCAATGATATTAAGGAGAAAGTAGAGTAGATTTCTTCCCTAAGTCTGGTAGTTTGCTGTCTGAATCTTCAGCCTAGACTTCAGCCACCTCTGTGGTAAAAGACCTGATTTTATACTTCAAACAGAAAGTAAAACACTGGTTTCACTTCTATATTGGCCTTTATCTTTAGAAAATTTCTGCTGACTCAAAGAAATACTGCTTGCTTGTTTATTGTTTGATATTGCATTTCCTGGCTATTAAAATTACTGAGATGGAAGACATGCTCATGGGTGTGTTAGGAATGAGATGCCGTGTAGTTGTTTAGTCACTGAGTTGAGTCTGACCCTTTGGGACCCCATGGCCTGTAGCCCTCCAAGCTCCTCTGTCCATGGGATTTCCTAGGCAAGAATACTGGAATGGGTTGCCATTTTCTTCTCCAAGGGACCTTCCAGACCCAGGGATCGAATCTGTGTCTCCTGAATTGTCAGGCAGGTTCTTTACCACTGAGCCACCAGGGAAGAGTGCTAGGAAATGAACAGAACAGAACAGGAAAGGGAAAGAATTCGGGAGGAGACAAGGGACAGTAGAGTATTTGTTCAACTGCTTTATTTCTCTAGTTCCTAAGTCACTCAAGAACAAAAGAGAGAAGTATCTTCCCAGTGCTAATTAAACTTGTTCTTTTTATTTCCCATAAAAGACCTTTTTCCCCCTGAATTAGCTGTTTTTGAAAAAAAAATAATTACAACTTAAATGTTGCGAATTATGTTTTATTTGGTGGCTAAAACTGAAGATTTAAGCTTAGGACACAGCCTCTCAGATAACTCTAAGAGACTTCTCTGGAGAGGTAAGGATGGTGCCAGAATTATATAGGAATTTTTTCCACAGAGACCATGTAGTCAAAACATCAAAAGATTACTGTTAATTCACAAAAAACCGGATATCACAAGTTGGTGAATTTTGTGCTTTTCTTTGTATAAAAAACCAAGAGTCTACACTCATTGAAATAATTCCTTTAATAAGCACCTCAGTGACTGAGGGCCAGTATGCTGCTTTTCTCCATCCTGAATCCTTTCAGGGTGCACAGTTGGGGGTTACTGCAATGACTGCTGGCTGGATGGCCACAACATCCTTTGCTTCCTGTGGCAACATTCTTCCTTCATGGACCCATACTGAGCTGTCTGTGCTCGTGTCTCAGGGAACTTGCTCCACTCTGACGATGCTCCTGTCGCAATCTGCTGCAATGGTAGCTGTTGCTTGTCTACCTCATTTCTTCCATCCCCCAAACCTCATACATCCCACCTCTCTGTGTTCCTTCCAGTCGTGGGAGATTCATCTTACTCATCTTCATATCTCAGACATAGTGCATGAAGCATATAAACGAACAAAATGTGCGATGCTTGAATAAGGAAATTACCTATCTATCTGAGTTCGTTTCCCCAGTTGTATGTGAGAATATTAGTAGCTATTTCAGTGAGTTGGCATGAGACACAAAGGAGATATAAAAGGTGCTGGCATGATGTACTTCTAATAAAACATCTTTCCTTAGTTTTAGAATAAACCTGTAGGTGTTTCCTAGTAAGCAAAATGTAAATGTCAGTCATTAGTTTCAGTGCAGGATCCAACAGTTTCTAGCTGTCCTTGCTTATATCTTGAGTGTGGAGAGGGTGACCTACGTGGAGAGAGGCAGGTGAGTGGTGGAATGAATTTGTGCCAGTAGCACCACCCACTCACACAACATTGATGAGGATAAAATAAGGTAGGTTAGGGATTTCCGTGCCTGGGACTCTGGGCTCCCAATGCAGGAGGCCAAGGTTCAATCCTCAATCAAGGAACTAGACCCCACATGCTGCAGCTAAGGATCCCTCTTGCTGTAACTAAGACCCAGTGCAACCAAATAAATAAATAAAAATATTTAAAAGAAAAATAAGGTAGGTTAATCTCACCCAGTGCTTGGCCTGAAGCAGACATTCATATGTGAATTCATTTCCCCAGCACATAATTTGTTTGAAAATCAAATCTGTCAGAATAAGAAATATCAAGTGGAGTGGCTTCAGCAGCAGAGTTCTTTCTAGTGTTTAATTTGTACCTCTGAATATTTCTATGTAAGTGTGTGTTTTTGCAT
>CAKXYN010000694.1:0-25888 GCA_935064755.1 Tragelaphus eurycerus | reverse complement strand
ATTAAAGGAGCCTCCAGACGTGGCTAAAGCGGGAGCAAGTTCAGACCAGTCGCTCACTTGTTTCTGACTCTCTGTGACCCCATGGACTGCAGCATGCCAGGCTTCCCTGTCCATTACCAACTCCCGGAGCTTACTTAAATTCATGTCCATCGAGTTGGTAATGCCATCCAACCATCTCATCCTCTGTCGTCCCCTTCTCCTCCTGCCTTTAATCTTTCCTAGCAATAGGGTTCTTTTCTAAGGAGTCAGATCTTCACATCAGGCGGACAAATTATTAGAGCTTCAGTTACAGCATCGGTCCTTCCAATGAATGTTCAGGACTGATTTCCTTTATTTGGAAGGAAATAAATAGCCTGAAGAACTATGGACAGAGCTTCGTGACATTGTACAGAGGTGGTGATTAAAAGCATCCCCAAGAAAAAGAAATGCAAAAAGGCAAAACAGTTGCCTGAGTTGGCCTTACAAATAGCTGAGAAAAGAAAAGTGAAAGGCAAAGGAGAAAAGGAAAGATATAACCATCTGAATGGAGAGCTCCAAAGAATAGCAAGGAGAGATAAGGAAGCCTTCCTCAGTGACCAGTGCAAAGAAATAGAGGAAAACAATAGAATGGGAAAGACTAGAGATATCTTCAAGAAAATTAGAGATACCAAGGGAATATTTCATGCAAAGATGGGCACAATAAAGGACAGGAACAGTATGGACCAAACAGAAGCAGAAGATATTAAAAAGTCAGTCAGTTCAGTCACTCAGTTGTGTCCAACTCTTTGCTGCTGCTGCTAAGTCGCTTCAGTCGTGTCTGGCTCTGTGTGATCCCATAGACGGCAGCCCACTAGGCTCCTCTGAAACTGGGATTCTCCAGGCAAGAATACTGGAGTAGGTTGCCATTTCCTTCTCCAATGCATGAAAGTGAAAAGTGAAAGTGAAATCACTCAGTCGGTCCGACTCTTAGCGACCCCATGGACTGGAGCCTACCAGGCTCCTCCGTCCATGGGATTTTCCAGGCAAGAGTACTGGGGTGGGTTGTCCAACTCTTTGCACCCAGCAAAGGCTCTGCAGAGGTCATGTGGGTGTGGCCGGAATTCCCTGTCGAGTGGCGCCCTCCAGTGGACCCGCAGCCAGGCCCTGTTCAGTTCAGTCGCTCAGTCGTGTCCTTTTGCGACCCCATGGACTGCAGCCCGTCAGGTCTCCCTGTCCATCGCCAACTCCCCAAGTTTACTCAAACTCATGTCCATTGAGTCGGTGATGCCATCCAACCATCTCATCCTCTGTCGTCCCCTTCTCCTTCTGCCCCCAATCTTTCCCAGCATCAGGGTCTTTTCAAATGAGTCAGCTCGTCACGTCAGGTGGCCAAAGTATTGAAGTTTCAGCTTCAGCATTAGTCCTTCCAAGAACATTCAGGACTGATTTCCTGTAGGATGGACTGGTTGGATCTCCCTGCAGTCCAAGGGACTCTCAAGAGTCTTCTCCAACACCACAGTTCAAAAGCATCAATTCTTCCGCGCTCAACTTTCTTTATAGTCCAACTCTCACATCCATACATGACCGCTGGAAAAACCATAGCTTTGAGTAGACGGACCTTTGTTGGCAAAGTAATATCTCTGCTTTTAAATATGCTGTCTAGGTTGGTCATAACTTTTCTTCCAAAGAGCAAGCATCTTTTAATTTAATGGCTGTCACCATCTGCAGTGATTTTAGAGCTCCCCGAAAATAAAGTCTGTCACTGTTTCCACTGTCTCCCCATGTATTTGCCATGAAGTGGTGGGACCAGATGTCATGATCTTAGCTGAATGTTGAGTTTTAAGCCAACTTTTTCACTCTCCTCTTTCACTTTCATCAAGAGGCTCTTTAGTTCTTCTCTGCTTTCTGCCATAAGCGTGGTATCATCTGCGTATCTGAGGTTATTGATATTTCTCCTGGCAATCTTAATTCCAGCTTGTGCTTCATCCAGCCCAGAATTTCTCATGATGTACTCTGCATAGAAGTTAAATAAGTAGGGTGACAATATACAGCCTTGACGTACTCCTTTTCCTATTTGGAACCAGTCTCTTGTTTCATATCTAGTTCTACTGTTGGTTCCTGACCTGCATACAGACTTTTCAAGGCAGATCAGGTGGTCTGGTATTCCCATTTCTTTAAGAATTTTAAAGAGTTTGTTGTGGTCCACACAGTCAAAGACTTTGGCATAGTCAATAAAGCAGGACTAGATGTTTTTCTGGAACTCTCTTGCTTTTTCCATGAGCCAGCGGATGTTGGTGATTTGATCTCTGGTTCCTCTGCCTTTTCTAAAACCAGCTTGAACATCTGGAAGTTCACACTTCACGTACTGTTGAGAAATTTGAGATATGCAGATGACACCATGCTTATGGCAGAAAGCAGGGGCCGCAGGGGGCCGGCAGACAGGGAGTCCCTGTCTGATGGGGCCCTTTGCTTGCCCTCCCAGCTGGGGAAGTAGCCGACTGGGCCACTACTCCAGCAGAATTCTTGGGTCTGAAGCCAACAGAAAAGGGTGACAGGTGGATCTTTGTGCCCCAAGAACCAAGATACGTGTCTCTCATTATGGATGAACTCAGTGGTCTCTGGAGGCTGGAGATTCTCAGCCTGAGTCCTGACCTTGCACATGACCCTGACCGTGGTTTGCTGCCACCCCCTCGGAGGGTGTTCAGAGGGCCAGATGGTCCGTAAGAAGAGTGTAGGCTTAGTAGATGGCAATTCCTGTTATTAGGAATCTTGACCACTGGCCCTGTTATTAAGAGTCCTGACTGCCATCCCCTGTAGCCCTGGGCTGCCCTGTGCAGGCTGGTTCCTTTGGCAGGCTCTGACTCAGCCATTTGTTGCCAGTATTCCTGCAGTGAGCCAATTAGAGTCTGAGTCCCTTGTCTGGGGCATACAGCAGGTACCCCCAGTCTCTGCCTGCTCCCCTACTAACCCCAGTCTCCACTCACTTGGCTTAGCTGAACTGGCTCCCAGTCTCAGCTGGATGGGGACATTTTTAGACTCACTGAGTCTTGTCAGGAGGCTGGGAGGGGCAAGCCTGGCCCTGGTGGGGGCAGCAGAAAATGAAGTGGGTGCTGCAGCCACATGGAAATGGAGGTTGGGATGAGGAAGACTGGAGAACCTCAGGGGCGGTGATCAGACTAGGTTTCAATTGAGCAGGGAGAACTGGGCTGCTGCAATTTTACTTTCTCAGAAAATGAAACTGAAGCAAGGCTGTGGTCACGTGACAGGTGGCGAGGTATAAAGCTGGCAGCCTCAAGACTCTAGCTTCCAGATCAGCAGAAGCATGCCAGCCCCAGGAATTCCTCTCCCTGGAAGTATGGAATGTCCTTCCTGTGGGCATATCTCCAAAGAGGAAGCCCCGAAGTTCTGCAGCGAGTGTGGAAAGAGGCTGTTTCCTGCAGCCCCCGAAGGAGTACCAGGTAAGGCCCTGATGGGGCTGGGAGCCTGGTGCAGGTGGTGGGGAGGACAGTTAGCTCAGTCCCTCTTCCATCCCTAGGAGTGGAGACCTTGACCAGCAGGCATCCCAGGCTAGCAGGTCTTCTGTGACTAGAGAACTGTTTCTAGAGGAAACACTTTCCTTAGAAATACAGTTTTATCCAGTCATTTGCTGAAAACATCTATCACTTTTAAAGAATTTGAGTTTAATTTCTTGGAGAGAACTTGGAGTTTCCTTTCTCCTTAGGGAATGGGAAGTGTTGGGCTGAGCTGAGGGATCTTAGTGGATTTCAGAGGATGCTGTATAAAGTGGCATCCAGGCCCCCTTGGTGGGGGAGGGGTCCCCACAGCTTGCACAAGCCCCTTCCTGGTTAGGGGTGGCTCATAGGTGCATGAAGGAGGAACCGTGTCAGGTGGTCCTCACCTGCTGACTCTGGTGGGTCCTTGATTCTCTTGATGCCTGGGACACTGGACCATCTCCCTCTCCTTCTAGTACAGGCTAGATCCTCGAATCGCAGGACTTTTGCACTGCCTGGTCCGTCTACCTGGAACACACCTTTTCTTAGAGGGCCGCACAGCTTCCCCTTATGCCTGCCTTCCAGTCTTTGCTCAGCTGTCTGCTCTTCTGGAGGCCCACTCTGACCACCCAGTTGCAAACTGTGCCTACTCCAACCCTTCACTCCAAAGTGCACTTCCCCAGGCTATCTGTCCCAGTAGCACTTGGATCTCAAGAGACCTTTGCTCTCTTAGTCACTGCTTTATCCTAAGTCTCCCGTACATTGCCTGGAACACAGTAGGTGCTCACTAAATAATCGCTGAGTGAACTGAAGAAGGTGCAGTTTGAATCAGGGATGAAATAGATGCCACCCAGTTCTCTTAATTGGTTCCATTTTGGCTGCATTTGTACAAAGTGCTCCTGTTACAGATGCACTCTTTGGACTGTAAGAGGTATGGAGAGGTGGCCACTTTTTGTTGTTGCTTTTCTTATTGATTTTTTTCTTGTTGCTAATCCTTTGGGAGGAGCTTGGTGGGCAGCCAGGTGTTCACTCTGATCATCAATTCCTGGTCCAGATGTTGAATCATGGCATGGTATGGCTGAAGGTTTGGTATCCAGTTGTAATTTCCCACCTTCCAGAGCTCCCCACCCCTGGTCACTAGAACATCTGCCTGACCTAGAGGGTCTTGGGACCTCAGAGACTAAAAGCACAAATGAAACCAATATCAATCAGCTAACCTGTGATTTGCCCAGTGCTATGCTAAATATTCAGGGAGGAGCTATCATCAACCCCCATTTTACAAATGCCAAGAGTGAAGCAAGGAGAGGTAAGTAAAACTGTTCACAGTCACGCAGCTAGCAACTGGTAGAGAAAAGATTTTGAACTCAGGAGCCAGAGCCAGTTCCCTAGAAGGAAGCTGTGGTTGAGGTCTTGTTGGCCTTAGCATCGTCGGCGAAGAAGTTTTCCTCTTCCCTTCTAGGTCCTTTTGGCTTGTCTAAGAATTCGATTGACATGAGATGGATTGACAGGAGAAAATCAGGGCTTCACTTGAGTCTCAAGTCCTGTGCCTGGCACCTCCTGAGACTCACCCCTTTGGGAGAGTCAACAGGAAACCTCACTCCTCCTGGCTTCCCTTTAATTTTGTGCGAGGGGCTTTCACAGGGCTGCTAAGAGCAACTAATGTGTTTTCCAACATAACAGGGGGAACACCTGGTGTCTGAGAACACCAGGTCATCTTCTGGGGTCTTGCATGTCCAGGCAGGTAGGGAGAGTAGGCAAGACAGCCATCCACCTTGGCCCAGTCAGAGGTCATTCTGGAGCCCCTACCCTTAGCAGGGCTCGGTCACTACCAAAGTGGACAGCCCATACCTCTGAGATGCTTGGCATCTCCGCCAGTTCCAGGGGCAAGGGCTTTGAGAGCTTCTGGGAGCTGGTCGGCTTCTAGGCTGCCTGCTTATCCTCTGTGAGCACAGTGAGTGCTAAACAGGGCCATTGTCCTTAGGGCTGGGTCACTGGGGGTGGCCCCTCACCCATCGCTGGGGGTGGGAGGGGAGGAGCTGGGCCCTGATCACTCAGTGTGGGGCACACAGTAGGGCTGAGGACCGGGTGTTGATTGAGACCGCCAGTTTCCTTCTTCCTGTCCCCCACCCAATTCCTGCCGGCTTCTCTGCTTCTCTCACCCAGCCAAGCCTCTCCTTATAGGAATGGAAACTGAAACCCAACTATTAGGAGGCTTGGCTGCTGAGGGGGTTGTCTCCACCTTTTAGCCATTTGTAGGTCTGCCAGGCCGGGAGCTCTGGGCATCCTGGACACTGGCCTCCCTCTGGTGCTGCGGGTGCAAGTTCCTCGCGAACTTGAGCAGGGCTTGGAGCCAGAAGAGGCTGTGGTGCAGCTTCCTGGAGGTGCCCAGGACGACTGAATCTGAGGGGGAGTGAGAGGCCACCCAGATAAGGACGTGAAAGTGAAACGTGAAACCCAAGTTCTGTTCAAGGAGCCGAAGAATGAGTTCCGCAAACTAGCAAAATCACACAGGCAAAGTTTATTTTTAGAAGACAGGGATACAAAGCCCTCAGCACAGACATTGAGAGGGGGTGAAGAACCTCCCAAAAGGCGAGGATTGCAGCACTTTCATATCCTTACTAGTATTGCTCTGTACATTTTTGGTTGGCTCGTGACCTGAATATACGTCCTTTCTGACCAGTTAGTTTAAACGTCGCAATGTCCATTTTTGTCATTTTTATAGCTTTCTTGGATCCCCCAGTTTCTCAGTTTTTCCAGACGTTTCAGCAACATCCCTCAACCCTTTCTCAAGACCCCAGACCATTATTTAGGGGCTAGATGTATGTTTAGGAGCTAGTTGTCTACCTGGAGTTTTTCTCCTTGATAAACTGGACAGCAGTTAATGATTGTCTTGTCCTGGATTTGAAGGTTTTACGACCCTCCAGACCAGGGAGGCATTCCTCTGAATGCCTGGAAACTGGAACAAAGAGTGAGATGCTTACTTGAGAAGAGAAAAGTTGAAATTAAAAAAAAAAAGAAGAAATTGAGGTCTCAAAGTCTCATACTGTCTAACAATTTCTGCCTCAAAAGCAGAGTGTGTGGAGAGTTCCAGGCCACCCTGGGCATAGGTGGAGGGTGGCTGGCTTTGCCAAGGGTGATGTGCATCTGGTCTGTGATGGAGGGCTTCCTATGTCATTAGGTCCAGCAGGGCAGAGGGTAGCGGGTGGTCAGGAGGCCCTCCTGGACCCCAATTCCCCACTCTTCTGACAGGTGCCCCAGGGTATCCAAGTGGGACTTCCTCCTTGAGTGCTAAAAGATTATTTTTTGGAAGGGAGGTGGTTTCTGGGAAAATGTATTTTTCCTTCTATTTTCTGCATTTCCAAGTTTTTCTTGTTGATGTTTTTATAATAGAAAACAATAAGATAAGGAACCCGAGACCCCATAGGAGTCCAGGAAGGACTGAGAGCCACTGGGGACACTCCAAAGGCAGCCACCATGGAAGAGGGTTAGCCCCTTGGGTTCGGGCGTGACTGTGGAGGGCTCACTGGTTAGAGAAAGAGCCACCTGCCTGCCACCACTTGTGGGTCCAAAGATGTGGCCACACTTGGTTTCTGTGGCTGCCTGCACTGGCTGTCGAATTTGTGCCGCAAGGGAGCAAAACATTTCCCTCTTCCCTCCTAAATTCTTTGGCTGTTCAACAATTAAATTGATAAGAGACAGATTCACATTTCATATGTATAGGAGCCCCATCAAAATTTGAGACTTAAAAGGCAGCCAGGTAATTAGAGCTTCTATAACATCCTGACTTAAGGAGCCTGCTAGGATCTGGGGTTACAAAGAAGAGGGCTTTTCCCAGGGAGGCAGAGCAGACTTTTAGAAAACAGAGGTTGCTGCATTATGTAGATAAGTTTCTTGGTTAAAAGCTGTCTATAGTAATGTCTCTCTTCCTGTTATAGACCCCCTTTCTGATGTAAATTTAAAACTTTGAGGGGGAGTTCAAGAGCTTTTCTTAAATCCGCTGAGTTTTCATTGCCTTCAGCAGGAAATAACCCTGGGTGCTAAAGTAGCTCGTTTTGAGGTGAGAAATTCTGCTCCCCTTCAATGCCCACCGCACCTGACCCTGGGGCTGTCGGGTGGTGGGTGTATTGGGTGGACTGGGAGAATCACATTATTGTATGGCAACCCACTCCAGTACTCTTGCCTGGAAAATCCCATGGGTCGAGGAGCCTGGTAGGCTGCAGTTCATGGGGTGGCTAAGAGTTGGACACGACTGAGTGACTTCAGTTTCACTTTTCACTTTCATGCATTGGAGAAGGAAATGGCAACCCACTGCAGTATTCTTGCCTGGAGAATTCCAGAGATGGGGGAACCTGGTGGGCTGCTGTCTAAGGGGTCGCACAGAGTCAGACACGACTGAAGCGACTAAGCAGTAGCAGTAGCAGCAGCAGCCAGAAGACTGTTGCAACTCCCTGCGGTGAGCCCTGAGGAACTCTGGATGGGAAAGCAAGATTCTGGCACTCGATAGCTGAATCAGTCGAATGATTTCAGTGATCCCAGACATTTGCATCTTCCCATACATAGAAAAGTGCTTAATTTCTTAACTTGGGTTACCTGATTTTCTTTAATTAACAATAATCTTTTGATGTTCAGGCTCCCTGCCCTTTGTTGCAAAGCTTCTGTGTCACCTGGCTCCTCCCCTTGCCTCCTTGGAGCAGTTCTCATGGGATTACTTGACATCCTGTCTTGGGGGCTTGAAGTCCTAAGAATTCCCACTGAATAAAACACATAACACTCAATGTTTAGGTTATGAGTATTTTTTTTTTTAGATTATTTATTTATTTGGCTGTGTCAGCTCAGTAGTTGCGATGTGGGCTTAGTTGCTCCGAGGCATGTGGGATCTTCCTTCCCCAGCCAGGAATAGAACCTGCGTCCCCTGCATTGCAAGGTGGATTCTTAACCACTGGACCACCAGGGAACTCCCGAGGTTATGAATATTTTTTCAGTTGACACAGTTGAGTGGCATTAGGCACAGTCACACTCTTGTGCAACCAGTCATCACCATCCATCTCCAGAACTTCTTCCTGTTTTCACACAGAAACTCTGTCCCCATTAGATACTAACCTCCCCACCCCAGCCCCCAACCGCTGGCATCTGCCATCTTACTTTCTATCCCTGTGACTTTGACTGCTCTAGGGAACCTCAAGTCAAAGCTTGAGGCATGTGGAATTTTCTTTAGCCTTCAGGACAAGGCAGCTGCAAGGAGGGGTGGGGATTGCTGTGGGAGGGCAGGGAAAGCAGACCCAGAGCTGCTGCTGGGGTTCATTTCAGAGCCCAGAAGTGGAGTCTGTGCAGCTGACTGTTTTAGGTTGAACTAAGGTAGAAACAGTGTCAGACTCTATATTTTTGGGCTCCAAAATCACTGCAGAAGGTGACTGCAACCATGAAATTAAAAGACACTTACTCCTTGGAAGAAAAGTTATGACCAATCTAGGTAGTATATTGAGAAGCAGAGACATTATTTTGCCAACAAAGGTCCGTTTAGTCAAGGCTATAGTATATTGAGGCAGCATTCTTTCCAACAAGGTCTGTCTAGTCAAGGCTATGGTTTTTCCAGTGGTCATGTATGATTGTGAGAGTTGGACTGTGAAGAAAGCTGAGCGCAGAAGAACTGATGCTTTTGAAGTGTGGTGTTGGAGAAGACTCTTGAGAGTCCCTTGGACTGCAAGGAGATCCAACCAGTCCATTCTGAAGGAGATCAGCTCTGGGATTTCTTTGGAAAGAATGATGCTAAAGCTGAAACTCCAGTACTTTGGCCACCTCATGCAAAGAGTTGACTCATTGGAAAAGACTCTGATCCTGGGAGGGATTAGGGGCAGGAGGAAAAGGGGATGACAGAGAATGAGATGGCTGGATGGCATCACTGACTCAATGGACGTGAGTCTGAGTGAACTCCGGGAGTTGGTGATGGACAGGGAGGCCTGGTGTGCTGCAATTCTTGGGGTTGCAAAGAGTTGGACATGACTGAGCGACTGAACTAAACTGAACTGAACACATGCTGGTATGAATAACCTATATGTTACGACAGGAGGATATAAAAAATGGTAAACCCCCTCAGTTTACCCCCAGCCCAGACCCTTCACACCCTCATGAACACAAAACTTTACATTTGATGCGTCACCTTCCAGATGTTTCCTCCATGTGGTCGAAAACTAGCGCACCCTGCTTCCATCGTGTGGCACTGCACCGTGGCCTCTAGGTGAGACTGGCCTCACCTCTGCCACGCAGCAGCTGGTCCTATCTGGACTCCTGTTCTGCCGTAAATGCACATGGCTGGGCCAGATGCTGGCACGGGATCTGCCCCTGGTGCCAGTGTGTCTCAAGGACAAGCTCCAAGGAGCAGCCGTGTGCATTTATAATGGAAATCTTCAAATCCACAAGGCCTCCCCCAGCCTCTCTCCTCTGCAGGCTCTTTGAGGTTTCATCTCCAGCCACACCAGCGTGTCTAGCTTTGGGCCAGTCAGATTGGTAGAAGGGGATACCTCTTGGATTCTCTTGCTACTTCCTTGATTGGTAGGGAATGTTAGTGTCTTCTCAAAGGTTAAGAGCTCACTTATAACTCCTTTTCTTTGAACTGCCTGTTTTCTTTGGGGAATTCCCTTTTTAAAAAGTTATTCTTACTGATTTTCAGTCACTGGGGCTGTTTGTATTGGAGATGACCAGACACCCAGCTCCCTGCTTCCTCAGCGGGATGCGTGCACTGGGCCTCACACGTTCATTTCCAGACTGAGGGAGTCAGGTCTCTGCACAGCTCTGCATCTTTCTCAGATCCCGGCGGCCCTGCTTTGTCCTCAGGCTGCTGCCTTCATGGAGGCAAACTAGTTGATTCCAAGCATAGGGTCTGTTTGTCTGACCCGAAGGAAGGAGTTCATGGGTCAGAAACCCCAGGAACCAGCCCTGGACCCCTGCTGTACTTCTGCCAATCACTGGAACTGGAGAAATGCCAGGTTCTGATTGGATCAGTCTAATGGGGGCCCCACCCCCTGCAGTGGAAGCTGGTGGAAGAGAGAGGAGGTCAGCATGCCCACAGTTTATCAAAGGACAGTGGCCCCGGGCTGTCATGTTACAAATATCCTCCCAGTTTTATTTAGTTCCTTGGCCTTAAGTTTCATTTGTAGATGAACCTTATGTGTTTGTAGATGTTTATTATGTTTGTTCAGTTCAGTTAAGTCGCTCAGTTGTGTCCAGCTGTTTGCGACCCCATGGACTGCAGCACGCCAGGCTTCCCTGTCCATCACCATCTCCGAAGCTTGCTCAGGCTCATGTCCATTGAGTCGGTGGTGCCATCCACATCTCATCCTCTGTCATCCCCTTCTCCTCCTGTCTTCAATCTTTCCCAGCATCAGGGTCTTTTCAAATGAGTTAGTTCGCCTCAGGTTGCCAAAGTAGTGGAGTTTCAGCTTCAGCATCAGTCCTTCCGATGAATATTTAGGACTGATTTCCTTTAGGATGGACTGGTTTGATCTCCTTGCAGTCCAAGGGACTGTCAAGAGTCTTCTCCAACACCACAGTTTAAAAGCATCAATTCTTCAGCATTCAGCTTTCTTTATAGTCCAACTCTCACATCCACACATAACTACTAGAAAAACCATAGCTTTGACTAGGTGGGCCTCTGTTGGCAAAGTAATGTCTCTGCGTCTTAATATGTTGTCTTGGTTTGTCATAGCTTTTCTTCCAAGGAGCAAGTGTCTTAATTTCATGGCTGCAGTCACTATCTGCAGTGATTTTGGAGCCCGACAAAATAAAGTCTCTCACTCTTTCCATTGTTTCCCCATCTATTTGCCATGAAATGATGGGACTGCATGCCATGATCTTAGTTTTCTCAATGTTGAGTTTTAAGCTAACTTTTTCACTCTCCTCTTTCACTTTGATCAAGAGGCTCTTGAGTTCTTCTTCACTTTCTGCCATAAATAAGGGTGGTGTCCTCTGCATATCTGAGGTTATTGATATTTCTCCCAGCAATATTGTTTCCAGCTTGTGCTTCATCCAGCCTGGCATTTCGCATGATGTACACCCTTGCCCACCCAACAGCAGAAATTGTACCAGGCTGACTCACTGTAGCCAAGACAGCACCTTGAGTGGGGAGAGGACTAATCTTGAACAGAGCTCATGGGAGGAGTCCAAGGTTTCCCATGGGACATTCACTTGTGTTTCTGATATGTGACCCATGTACATCTGCCTTTGTAGGTCCTCAGAGCAACCTCAAGGAGACATCGGCCCCGGAGGTGGAAAGGGAGTGTGTACAGGAGCTGAGGGAGGAAAGCAGCCCCTCCTTGGCCGTGGGCTCAGGTGATTGGCAAGAAAGCCCAGATGAGCCCTGTTCGAATGCCTCATGGCAAACCAAGCTCGTGAGTGTCTGGCCCCTGGGGAGCTGGGTCTGGGAGGTGTGGTTCTGCCCCTCTCCTAGCTTTGCAAGGATGCTGTTTCCTGCTGTGGTTTCATCAGTGGCTGAACAAGTGTCCCCACAGCGTCCTCTCCAGGACAGCTTTACTTCACTGCTGCCCAGCCTGTTGGCCCCTGCATGCTGGGCTGCGGCAGAGCTGCCCCTTCTGTGCCTGATTCATGCAGGGTCTCTGCATCCCCTTCCCTTTTCCTCCCACCATACCCAGCATGTCGTGTCTCCCAGATGCTGTGGCGGGGTGCATCTAGGTGTCTGAGCTTCTGCCACGTTGATGTCTGTCTTTGCTCTGGGCATTTTGCATGGACCAGACAGTTCCTAAGGTGCCTCCAGGCTCTGGGTAAATGGAGGTGCTCTGGAAATGCCACCAATCCTTGAAGGAGACGCTGAGCCGTCTTGTTTCCCTATAAGTGTCGGACCCCAAGAGTGTCTCCTGAGTGAGTGACCAGGCAGGAGCCCGAGTGAGGCTGCAGAGAGTTGCCTGACAGAGTCAGGACAGATTCATCCTTCTGGATGAGCGAGAGCTCCCCACGCTGAAGTCCAGCCTGTTTAGACCTAAGCAGCTGGGTCTGTTCCCAGGTTTCTCAGAGGACTGAGAGGGATGTTGTCTCTCTGCCTAGTTGGGGCTGGTTTCCTTTGTGGGCCTTTGTTGTTCCTTGTGGTTGGGTGGTGGGGGAGGTGCTGCAGCTGTCACTATTGTGGCCCCTCATGAGTGTGTGTGCATGCCTATGTGAGTATGTGCACACGTTCGAGTGTATGCGTGCTCATAGTATGTGTGTGGTATATGCATGTGTGAGTGTGTGTGGTAGTTGTGAAATGTGTGTGAGTGTTTTCATTCTCCTTGGACACTAATCCTGTCCAGAGCAGGACGGCTTGAGCCTGGGCCATGGGGGACACTGAAATTTTGGGTCAACTTTCTTTTTATAGTTCCTTTTTAAATTTATTTTTTATTAAAAATTTTTTTTAACTGGAGTATAATTGCTTTGCAAAGTTGTATTAGTTTCTGTTGTACTTGAAAGAATCACCTATATGTATACATATATCCCCTTGCACCCACTCCCATCCCACCCGTCTAGGTCATCATAGAGCACCAAGCTGAGCTCCCTGTTCTATACGGCAGGTTCCCACTAGCTCTCTATGTTACACATGGGTAGTGTATTTATTGTCAAATCGAGGCTCCCAATCCATCCCACCCTCCCCTTCCCTTTACCTGTGTCCATGTGTCCATTCTCTACATCTGTGTCTCTATACCTGCCCTCAAACTAGGTTCATCTGGACCATTTTCCTAGATTCTACGTAACATGCATTAATATAACAATGCTTATTTTTCTCTTTCTGATTTACTTCACTCTGTATAACGGACTCGAGATCCATTCATACCTGTATAAATGGCCCAGTTTTGTTCCTTTTTATGTCTGAGTAATATTCCATTGTATGTCTACACCGCATCTTCCTTATCCATTCACCTGTCAGTGGACACTTAGCTTGCTTCTATATCCTGGCTATTGTAAATACTTTTAAAGTGAGTATCAAGGAATACATACCATTAGGAAGTTAAGTGTTTGACACTGTCATTGAAAACAGTATCGACTCCAGTAGGATTAGACCTTTTTTAAACCTTGATTGAATAAGTTTAAGGCTCTCTTGGAAGAAAGAATGGGCAAGAATAACCAAGAAAATTGTTGAAAAGAAATGCCTAAAGTGGGACTTGCTGTATTAGATGAACAAAAACATGTTTCAAAGCCAGTCATTAAAACAATGAATCTTGGGAGGAGTCCACGTACCAGAAATACAACCCAGAAACAGACCCTAATGTGTTGGAAATGGAAATAATGACAGTTGGAAAAAATATACGTAAATATTTATCTGACCCATGAATGGGGAAGATTTTCTAGTAATTAAAGCAAAGGGGAAAAATACAAACAAAAGATTGGTGTATTTGACTATAGAAAAAGTCTTAAAAGAATTAAAAACTTTGTATGATGAGCACAAATGAAGAGTAAATGGTTCCGGAAAATATGCATTTACATATTTGTATGTACCTAAAAGGGCTTCCCAGGTAGCTGAGCAGTAAAGAATCTGCCTGCAATGCAGGAGATGCAGGAAACGGAGGCTCAGTCCCTGGGTTTGGAAGATTCCCTGAAGGAGGGCATGGCAACTCACTCTGGTTTTCTCACTTAGAGAATCCCATGGACAGAGGAGCCTGGTGGGCTATACTCCATAGGGTCACAAAGAGTTGGATACGACTCAAATGACATGACTTAGCATGCACATGTACATAAAAAGATTTGTATTTACATAGAAATATTTTAAAATTAAGAGTGAGTTGCTTCAAGAAAACAGTAACCTACCCAACAGAAAGATGACTAGCAATTGATATAGTCCACAGTAGAGAAGATAGAAATGGCCAATAAACATATCAAACATTCAAAATTAAAAGAGCTGCAAGGTTTTATATTAAACCTATTAAATTAAAACATGTATTGAAAGGTTTGCCTAGTCAAGGCTATGGTTTTTCCTGTGGTTATGTATGGATGTGAGAGCTGGACTGTGAAGAAGGCTGAGCACCGAAAAAATGATGCTTTTGAACTGTGGTGTTGGAGAAGACTCTTGAGAGTCCCTTGGACTGCAAGGAGATCCAACCAGTCCATTCTGAAGGAGATCAGCCCTGGGATTTCTTTGGAAGGAATGATGCTAAAGCTGAAACTCCAGTATTTTGGCCCCCTCCACACCCCCACCCCAGTACTTTTGCCTGGAGAATCCCATGGACGGAGGATCCTGGTGGGCTCCAGTCCATGGGGTCGCTAAGAGTCCGACACGACTGAGCGACTTCACTTTCACTTTTCACTTTCATGCATTGGAGAAGGAAATGGCAACCCACTCCAGTGTTCTTGCCTGGAGAATCCCAGGGACGGGGGAGCCTGGTGGGCTTCCGTCTATGGGGTCGCACAGAGTCGGGCACGACTGCAGCGACTTAGCAGCAGTAGCAGCATGTGAAGAGTTGACTCATTGGAGAAGACTCTGATGCTGGGAGGGGTTGGGGGCAGAAGGAGAAGGGGACGACAGAGGATGAGATGGCTGGATGGCATCACTGACTCGATGGATGTGAGTCTGAGTGACCTCCGGGAGTTGGTGATGGACAAGGAGGCCTGGTGTGCTGTGATTCTTGGGGTCGCAAAGAGTCGGACACGACTGAGCGACTGATCTGATCTGATCTGATTGAAAGTCAGCATTTGCAACAATGGGGCAGGTTTTTCGCTACAGTTGAGAGTAACGTGGTGGGACCCCTAGTAAAGCAGGTACCCTTTGACCTGTTCTGCTTCTCTGCTGTTATCATAAGAAAATAACCTTAGGCACGTGAGGGTTCAGTAGAGGATGTTATCACAACCTTAGTGTGTGTGTGCGTGTGTGTGTGTGTTTAATATTTATTTATTTGCTCTTGGCTGCATTGGGTCTTTGTTGCTGTACACGGGCTTTCTCTAGTTGCAGAGAGTCAGGGCTAGTCTCCCATTGCGGTACACAGGCTTCTTGTTACAGTGGCTTCTCTTGTTGCAGAGCATGTGCTCTAGGGCTTCAGTACTTGCAGCACATGGGCTCAGTAATTGTGTGACTCATAGGCTTAGCTGTCCTGTGGCATGTGGGATCCTCCTGGACCAGAGATCGAACTGGCATCCCCTGTATTGCAAGGCAGATTTTTAACCACTGGACCACCAGGGAGGTCCCAGCCTTAGTGTTGTATAGCCAAATGTTGGAGTCCACCTGAGTGTTCCACCCTGGAGAGTGTCATTTGTATCATCCATATAGCAGAAAGTACTGTGGCCTCCAGCTGTTATTTCCACCAAATATTTAAGATGTGAGGGAGGAACTTTCCTGGTGGTCCAGTGGTTAAGTTCCCCCTTCCAGTGCAAGGGGCGAGAGTTTGATCCCTGGTCAGGGAACTAAGCTGTCACATGCCTTGTGGTGTGACATAGCAACAAAATTTAAAAATATTTTATACCTACCGTGAGCAAGAGGAGCACAGGATGGGGCCAGGGAGTCAGGTTGAAGGTGCTGACTGATCCTGTGGTTCCTTCCCGTGTCACCTTGGTCCTGTCCTTGATGTCCTGCTGGGAGCTGGCCTGGGTACTTGGCGCTGACTGGGATAGGATTTACACCTGAGCTGCCAGTGTGTTCTGACCCATCTCATTCACTGGGCCTTTCCAAGTGCCCCTCAGAGAACTCCCCTTCCCTTTCCACACTGACTGTCTGCCCCGCTCAACAGTCAGAGGCTCTCGAACTTTCTTGTCTTCTCTCCACCTGAGTGCAGTGCTGGCCATGAGGCCCTCATGTGGGAGGTCCAGGTATGCCCCCTGACCTGTGCCCAAGGGCCTAATGGACCTCTCTGCTCACTTGCAGCAGCAGCAGTGCAGGAGCCAGGCCTTGGCTTTGGGCCCAACTCCCATGTTCTCTGTCTTGCCCTGTTCCCCTCGGTGGCCTGGGGCCCAGTGGTGAGTCTCACTGGTCCTCACTGCTTCCTTTGATGGAAGAAGGGATGGCACAGGGCTGGCTCTGTGCTTCCTGGGGTGTGCCATCTAGAGAGATTTGTCACTACCCTGCATGCCCCCTCCACAAAGGCCCCCTTGAGGCCTGGCCTCAGATGCTGGGCTACCTGCCCCTCCAGGAATGTCCACACAGCTGCATCTGTGTGCAAGTACTAGCCTGGCCATTGGGATGGAGCTTAGAGAACCAGGTTCCAGGCCTGCTTGTACAGAAGGTCGGATGTGCCAAGGCTTTCAGACATCAACTCTAACATGGAGCAGCTTGCTTGCATGGGTTTGCTCTGCCTGCCACCTGCAGAACCCTATTTTTTGTTCCCTACACCAGGGACCCCGTGTCTGCTGAGCCTGGATGACAGAGGGTCTGGGGACCTGGTTCAATCCTCACTCAAGAGTGTCTCCACTTGGGTTTGTGTTAGGGGTCCCTTAGACCCTGATGGAGCAGTGCCTGTGGTCACCCTGCTCTGCATGTTTCAACAGGGAGTTGTGTCCGAGGGTTTTGTAGATGGGGCAGATGGCACATCCACATTCAGTGAGCTGGAAGCTGCTAGTTGCTCTGCCCGCAAAAGAAGAAAAGAAGATGCAACCCTGTTTGAGGTCACTGACATGTGCTTTCCAGACTCTGAGCAGATAATTTGCATTAATAGTGGCCCACGATGCTCCTTGCCAAGGCTTGCATGGAACCGAGTGCCGCATCCTCTCTGATGCTGAAGGTGGCTGTTGGGAGGCTTTTTCTACTCCTACCCAGGCTGGTCGACACAATAGCCATGCCTGTGGGTTTTAGCTCTCGTGACTCTGAGGATATTCTGCTAAGGTTGAATTTCAGCTTTATTGTGTGTGCTCCCCTTGCTGTGTGTGCTCAGTTACCTAATTGTGTCCCACTCTGGTACCCAATGTGCTTCGCTGTCTGTGGGATTTTCCCAGCAAGAGCACTGAAGTGGGTTGCCATTTCCTTCTCCAGGGAATCTTCCCAACCCAGAGATAGAACCCGTAACTCCTACATTGCAGGCAGATTCTTTACCACCGAGCCACCAGGGAAGCCCCTGTGGCCCCCTATCCCTACTTTTCCATCCATCTTGTAATTTCTTGTGTAGCTATCTCCTTTGGCACATGGGAAACTTACCCTGAAAGCTCCACAGGCCATGCAAGATTCTTTTCATGGAGAAGAGCAGTAAGGCCTAGGTCTCCCTTGGGGGCTGGGACTCAACTGGTAGGGGTCCAGGCTGAACCTCTACTAGGCCTTGGAGAATACACCCAGCCCCTGCAGTCATCAGCACCTAAGATTATGGGCTCGTGTTCTTAACCCTGGTTGTGCCGTGGAAGCCTACTGAATTTAGTCCTGACTTCTTTAATTGTCTATAGCATTTGTGAGTCTTGAGGGTTTTGCTAATAATATCAAAAGTGAGACTACTTAATATATGTAATGGAAGTAATTTTGCTTGTGAGGAAAAGCACTGAGGCTTCAGACACTGAAGAGTTATGTGTTTAACTATCATCCTTTCACAGAACGGTGACTTTTTTTCTGAGTAAGATGGCCATTGAGTCATTTAACAAAGATTTATTGAGCAGCTGCTGCATGTAGGGGCACTGGGTGCCTGGTGGAAGGCTGTAAATGAGGTGTGGTCTTGCCTCTGGGCTTCGATCTGTTGGTTAGTTCAGAGCAGAAACACTTTGGGAATTCCCTGGCAGTCTAGTGGTTAGGACTTGGTGTTTTCCTTGCTGGGGCCTCAATTCAACCGGTGATTGGGGAACTAAGATCCCACCAGCCATGTGGTGCAACTTAAAACAGAAACCTAAAAGCACCTTGTAAATAGAGGACAGCAGTGCATGAGCACTGATAGAAAATATTGAACAGATGTGGAGAGCCCCTTCTTGATCTAAAAACAGAAAAGCAAACTGCAAATAGGTTTTCCCAAAAGGAAGGTTTAATACTGTAAAGATGTCAGTTCTTTCCTCAGTTGTATACATCCAGTTGCTCAATTAATGTGCAAAAGTAGTATTGCTTCCAGTGGCTTTGTTTTGTTTTTGGAAATGGATAAAAGACACTAAAAGTCCATCTGGAGTATAAATTGGTGAGAGTTCCTATAAAGAATGTAGAAAAGTACAACAATAAATGGGAGATCTGACATTAAAATGTGTTGTAAGCTATAAGCATAGCAATATAAAGCAATAGAGCATCCTGATGGAGTAACAGAGACCCAGTAGGGAAAGTTGACATAGAACATCCAGATGCAGATGTGAGTGTATATGACAGTCGAGCAGGTGATAAAGGTGGTATCATGTATCAGAGAGCAACACTGTGTTAAGTAAGGGGCATTTGAACCGTGGTTCACCATTTGGAAAAAACGATTCTTTTCTCCTTGTTGTTGGTTAGTCGCTAAGTCCCGTCCAACTCATTTGTGACCCCATGGACTACAGCCTGCCAGGCTCCTCTGTCCATGGGATTTCCCAGGCAAGAATCCTGTAGTGGAGTTACCATTTCCTTTTCCAGGGGATCTTCCCGACCCAAGGATTGGACTCACATCTCCTGTATTGGCAGGTGAATTGTTTACCACTGAGCCACCAGGGAAGCCCTTCTTTACTCATAGTAAACACTAAGAAATATACCAGATTGGTTGACTAATGTAAAGACACCCTGAAAGTTCTAGAAAATATAGGTGACTATTTATAAAATTATGTGGATATTCCAGAGCCTTACCAAAACAACCCCTTAAATGCAGATAGGGATGCATAAAATATTCCAGATTCTGGGTTAGAGAAGACCATTCAGCAATGCTATGGAGAAGCAGGTGGTTAGAAAAGATTTGCAACATATGATGACAAAGGGTTCACAACTGGAATACCTAACTAATTCTTTCAAAGAAATAAAACATCCATGTACTAACAGGACAGTGGGTGAAAGATGTAAAAGGCAGTTCCCATGAGAAAGGGATAAGTGGGCAGCAAATGTGGGAGAGTTCCCCTTGGGGGCTGGCAAGAGCAGAGCACATGATCAGCATCCAGAGACTGCCCTGTTGCGGCTCTGTTAGGTGGGATTTGTTTTTTTTTTTTCCAGGTTCATAATTTATTGTACAAATTGAGTATTACATGATGAGTTGACATTAGCTTCTTCAGGCATGGGAACTTAACAGATAATGTACAGTTCAGAATCTGTATATGTTGCTTTCACAGCTGGAGTTTTTTTAGACCTTAACTTGAAGTATAAGACTATCAAAGTAATACTTCCATATGTGGCCAGCACACAATTCATTCTCCCTGTGAGAGTGTAAGAGTTGAAGTATTTTTTGATACCAGTGAAATGGAACTGGGCATCAACTTCTGGACCTGCCATGATTTCAATCTTTCAAGGGGTTCAAACTCCGCAGCCTGTGTCCTTCACTGTACGTTGTTGCCCCTCCGGATTTGGTTTTATTTACTTATTTTATTACAGTTTTTAAAATTGAGGTGTAGTTTATGTACAGTACTTCAGCTGTATAGTAAAGTGACACCTATACATAGTCCCTGGGTTATTCAGTAATTCTTGTTGATGATCTGCTTTATATATAGTAGTAGTGTATATCTGATAATCCGAAACTCCTAATTTATCCCTCCCCCCTTTCGCCTTTGATAACCGTGTTTGTTTTTGTCTGTGAGTCTATTTCTGTTTTGTAAATAAGTTCATTTCTATTATGTTTTTAGGTTCACAGTTTTGGTTCCATTAAAAAGAGGGTTTGGCTGGTGGCTGGTGGTGTGTGGTGATGCCTACCAGTCTGCTGTTGGGGGCTGGGATGTGGTTTGGGGTCCACATGTTGGGCTACTTTCATCCTGCCATTCCTTCCCATAATCGTTGTTTTCCAGGAATTGGGTCATGTCCCTCCAGGGGTCCATCTTTCATTTACTGCCATCTTTACACAGCCACACCTCCCAGACCCTCTTGGTTCTGCAGGGTCACCTTGCTCGCTGTGGCGTGTACTTCCTTGATTTTTTCCCTGCTGACAGCACCCCTTCTTCTAGAAGGCAGGCATGATCCAGGTTCCATGGGGAGGACAGCTGGCACCTGTTCATGGGATCCAAAGCCTCCACTACCTTCTGTAGTGACCAGAGGGTTGGGCATGTGTCACAGAAGGGTCCTCCTGGACTCTGCCATGGTGCAGAGGTCTGGAGCCCTGAGGATGCTGTGGCCTGGGTGTATCTGCCAGAGCCTGACATCTTATGCCACCAAAGTTGTTAGAACATTGATTGCCTTAACTTATTTGGGGCTTCTGTATAAAGGAAACAACCTACTTTGAAGTTCCATAAAAAAGGAAACGACCTACTTTGCAGTTTGTTTCAACCATTGGAGTTTTTTGCTTGCAAACAATTGAAACCCCAGTTTAGGTTAATTAATACAATAAAGGGAATTTGTCACTCATGTAACTGAGAAGTCCTTGGGTAGACCTAACTGCAAGCAAGGTTTAATCTGGGCATCTACCTGCAGACAAGGTTTAATCCGGGCACCTAGATGATATTCCCGAAGTCCAGGTATCTCTGTCTGTTTTTGCACTGCCTTCCTCATGTCAGTTAGCTCCTTGGCCTCTCAGCAGTCTCCAACACCTTGGACCCTTCCACAGGTTACCCACCTCCCACTGCATTGTTCAGAGGGATAATAGAATGCCTCTTTGAGGGGGTTCCAGAGAAGAAAGAGGAAGCATCTCTTTCCCAGGGGAAGCTGTCCTCAAATCTCAATGGCTCTGATTGGGACACTTACCCATTCCTAACAAGCCAGGGTGCTGTGCTGACCCTGCAGCTGGAGTAGAGTTAATCTTGCTGGAACCACTCGACTGAGAATGGGAGGTTCAAGGGATCATTTCCTGGAGTTGGGGAGTGGGATCAGGGTGCCAGGCAGCTAGCAGGGCAAGGGGTGGTCTGAGCATCTCTCCAAGACTCCGGAAGTCTCTTGAATCTCCCATTCTCAGCAAATCCAGGAATTTCATGGTGCCCTTAGTGGAGATTCTTGCTGCATCTTTTCACTTCCTCCTCGGCAGTCCCTACTGTGGAGTCTTTGTTCCCTTTTGCAAGTGTATAGTGTGTAACTGAGAGACTGGCACTGGTCCTAATGATGACACCGCTAGTTAGAATGTGTCAGGCTGGGGGTCAATGTGATATTTCTAGTTCTCATCCCAGATTTTTTTCTCTTGTTGCTTCTGCAAAGCCCGCCTTATGTTTGTGGATGGACTGCCACCCCTGACCCATCCCTCTTCCCCCATCAAAGTACTGTCCACGTGTGTCATCCAAGTTCTACAAAAGAGGAAACTGAAACGGAGGAAGTTTACTTGGGTCCAAAGATGGCAGGAAGGATGGCTGCAGAGAAGGAGCTTAAGGCAGTGCCTGTTTGCTAGAAGGAAGTGCTTGATCAGATGCCAGTGGAAAGGTGACACTGTCCTTACTGAATTGGCACAGTACTTTCTATTGAAACCACGCTTTTTCTCAGATGGGACTTAAACCCAACTCAAACTCGGATTGGGACTTGTATCCACAGGCTGGGACTTGAACCCATGATCCCTGGCTTAGGAGAGGACTTGAATCCACTCTCTCTCTCTTTTTTAATTGGCTGCCCTGGGTCTTTGTGGCTGTGAGGGCTTTCTCTAGTTGCGGTGAGCAGTGGCTACTCTGTTGTGGTGCATGGGCTTCTCATCATGGTGGCTTCTCCTGTTGTGGAGCACAGGCTCTAGGTGTGCAGGCTTCAGTAGTTGTGGCACACAGGCTTAGTTTACACTCGGCATAGGGAATCTTCCTGGACCAGAGATCAAACCTGCATCTTCTGCATCAGCAGGTGGATTCTTTACCACTGGACCAGGAGAGAAGTCCAAACCCTCTGTCTTTTAATTAAAACCGCTCACCTTGTGTCAGTACCTACTGAAGCTGAGGTTCTTTTGTCTCATCACTGAAATTATTCAGCGTGAGGCAAAGTGATAGACAAAGAATGAGTTTATTAGCCTAGGACACTTATGACAGATACAAGCAGGCAGGCAAAGGAGCATCACCCCAAGAACAAAGAGGGCTTCATTTTTATAATCAAAGCAAAAGTGGGGAGGGGAGAAGACCACCTTCTTCCTCATTTTTGAGTAGATATCAAGGCTTACATCATTAGTCCTTCCTTTGACTCTATATGGTATAACTGGGACTATCATGGCTTTATTTAAATCATATGTATGTTAGCAAAAGGGTGGTAACATGTACTAAAATATGGCAATTCATCTCAGGTTTTGTAATAGCGGCCTCCACAGCCCAAACCAGAACCCCAAGTGTGTTGGGCCCTTCCCTCCTCTCTCCCTGGTGCCCTTAATGCAGGAACTGCTCTACCACACCTTTCTAGGCAGCCACGCCTAGCCCACTAGCCCACCAGAAGGGACCCTGTACCTGCTACCCATGCATGCATGCCAAGTCACCTCAGTCATGTCTGACTCTTTGTGACGCTATCGACTATAGCCCACCTGGCTCCTCTGTCCAAGGGATTCTCCAAGCCAGAATACTGGAGTGAGTTGCCATGCCCTCCTCCAAGGGATCTTCCAGACCCAGGGATGGAACCCGTATCTCTCATGTCTCTTGCATTGGCAGGCAGGTTCTTTACCACCAGTACCACCTGGGAAGCCATCTACTGTGAAAGTGGACAGGTGGAAGCTCTGCTCTGGGAACACCAGCTCCCAGGTTACCTTATTGGTCACGATCTGACCACTAAAGCGAGCAGTGGGCTGAACCCATGACACCTGCCACCTTAGACTATGATCCCATCAATTGCAGTCTCTGCTGCTTGGGCATCTCACTCCACTGAGAGCTGGAGTACACTGTGAGGGCCACCAGGTACTTCAGACCTGGCTGCTTCCTGGTGTCACACCTTTCTACTCAAGGTGGCATGGTGATGAGGCAGGCAGGAGCTATAGCAGCCCCACTCAATCATTGGTTGGTCCCTCAGTGCTTTCCCCCTTCCCCAAATTGAGCAACTATCAATCAGGGACCAGTTAGTGGTCCTGCTCAGCCATTGTTCAGTGTCAAAGTGGGCCCCTCCCTCAAACATGTGACTATTACTGAGCATTTGTCAACCAGTGACTGTGGCACTAGTGGTAAAGAACCTGCCTATCAAGGCAGGAGACAGAAGAGACATGGGTTCAGTCCCTGGGTTGGGAAGATCCCCTAGGATAGGGTATGGCAAGCCGCTCCAGTATTCTTGCCTGGAGAATCCCATGTACAGAGGAGCCTGATGGGTTACAGTCCATAGGGTTGCATGAGTGGGACAACGACTGAAGCAACTTAGCTCGCGTCAAACCAGCGACCGTTAGTGGTCCTGCTCAGCCATTGGTCAGTGCCTAAGTGGGCTCCTCCCCCTCCCCCTCTTGTGTATAAAAGGAGCCCGAATTTGAACTGTGATAAGATGGTTTTTTGACACGCTATGACCTAAATCAAATCCCTTATGATTATACAGTGGAAGTGAGAAATAGATTTAAGGGCCTAGATCTGATAGATAGAGTGCCTGATGAACTATGGACGGAGGTTCGTGACATTGTACAGGAGACAGGGATCAAGACCATTCCCATGGAAAAGAAATGCAAAAAAGCAAAATGGCTGTCTGGGGAGGCCTTGCAAATAGCTGCGAAAAGAAGAGAAGCGAAAAGCAAAGGAGAAAAGGAAAGATATAAACATGTGAATGCAGAGTTCCAAAGAATAGCAAGAAGAGATAAGAAAGCCTTCTTCAGCGATCAATGCAAAGAAATAGAGGAAAACAACAGAATGGGAAAGACTAAGGATCTATTCAAGAAAATCAGAGATACCAAAGGAACATTTCATGCAAAAATGGGCTCGATAAAGGACAGATATGGTATGGACCTAACGGAAGCAGAAGATATTAAGAAGAGGTGGCAAGAATACACAGAAGAACTGTACAAAAAAGAGCTTCACAACCCAGATAATCATGATGGTGTGATCACTGACCTAGAGCCAGACATCTTGGAATGTGAAGTCAAGTGGGCCTTAGAAAGCATCACTACGAACAAAGCTAGTGGAGGTGATGGAATTCCAGTGGAGCTATTCCAAATCCTGAAAGATGATGCTGTGAAAGTGCTGCACTCAATATGCCAGCAAATTTGGAAAACTCAACAGTGGCCGCAAGATTGGAAAAGGTCAGTTTTCATCCCAATCCCAAAGAAAGGCAATGCCAAAGAGTGCTCAAACTACTACACAATTGCACTCATCTCACACGCTGGTAAAATAATGCTCAAAATTCTCCAAGCCAGGCTTCAGCAATATGTGAACCGTGAACTTCCTGATGTTCAAGCTGGATTTAGAAAAGGCAGAGGAACCAGAGATCAAATTGCCAACATCTGCTGGATCATGGAAAAAGCAAGAGAGTTCCAGAAAAACATCTATTTCTGCTTTATTGACTATGCCAAAGCCTTTGACTGTGTAGATCACAATCAACAGTGGAAAATTCTGAGAGAGATGGGAATACCAGACCACCTGATCTACCTCTTGAGAAATCTGTATGCAGGTCAGGAAGCAGCAGTTAGAACTGGTCATGGAACAACAGACTGGTTCCAAATAGGAAAAGGAGTACGTCAAGGCTGTATATTGTCACCATGTTTATTTAACTTATATGCAGAGTACATCATGAGAAATGCTGGACTGGAAGAAACACAAGCGGAATCAAGATTGCCAGGAGAAATATCAATAACCTCAGATATGCAGATGATACCACCCTTATGGCAGAAAGTGAAGAGGAACTCAAAAGCCTCTTGATGAAAGTGAAAGTGGAGAGTGAAAAGGTTGGCTTAAAGCTCAACATTCAGAAAACAAAGATCATGGCATCTGGTCCCATCACTACATGGGAAATAGATGGAGAAACAGTGGAAACAGTGTCCGACTTTATTTTTCTGGGCTCCAAAATCACTGCAGATGGTGACTGCAGCCATGAAATTAAAAGACGCTTACTCCTTGGAAGGAAAGTTATGACCAACCTAGATAGCATATTCAAAAGCAGAGACATCACTTTGCCAACAAAGGTTCGCCTAGTCAAGGCTATGGTCTTTCCTGTGGTCATGTATGGATGTGAGAGCTGGACTGTGAAGAAGGCTGAGCGCCGAAGAATTGATGCTTTTGAACTGTGGTGTTGGAGAAGACTCTTGAGAGTCCCTTGGAGTGCAAGGAGATCCAACCAGTCCATTCTGAAGGAGATCAGCCCTGGGATTTCTTTGGAAGGAATGATGCTAAAGCTGAAACTCCAGTATTTTGGCCACCTCATGCGAAGAGTTGACTCATTGGAGAAGACTCTGATGCTGGGAGGGATTGGGGGCAGGAGGAGAAGGGGACGACAGAGGATGAGATGGCTGGATGGCGTCCCTGACTCGATGAATGTGAGTCTGAGTGACCTCCTAGAGCTGGTGATGGATAGGGAGGCCTGGCGTCCTGCAGTTCGTGGGGTCGCAAAGAGTCGGACACGACTGAGCGACTGATCTCTAATC
>CAKXYN010000693.1:0-26014 GCA_935064755.1 Tragelaphus eurycerus | reverse complement strand
GCAGCAACCCTGGGTAGCTACTTGATGGCATCTGCTTTATTGGCAAAGTGGTTAGGGAAGGCTAGCTGTCTTCAGGAAAAATGTAGAATTAGATGACTCTTGGGTTTCCTTTCCCAGTTATTCCTTAATAATATTGCTTTATCATCTCTGTTTTCCCAGCTGCATAGTTTGTGGATAAGAAAATACTCTTGGAAGTCAAAATCTAGGCTAAGCATGAAATGGAATCAGAGCGAGGGCATGACAAACACACACCTCACACAGGGAGGTAATTCATTACTGTCTCCTTGTCCTTCTTTGCAGGGAAATCTACTGTTTAACTGCCCATCTTGAAGATCATAGCTTCGCCCTTACTACGAGTCAGATTGAGGCGTGAAGATGAAGAGCTGCCACGGAAAGGGAGCGAAAGGAGGGGAGACAGCAGAGAAAGGAGGAGGAGGGTTTGGTGAGAGAGAAAGTGACTTTAATTCTCCCATTTCCTCTTCCATTTTCCTCCATCCTCCCAAATGATTTTTTACCTTCTTCTTAGGATGATATTCATCCTGTGCTGCTGCTGCTAAGTCGCTTCAGTCGTGTCCGACTCTGTGCGACCCCACAGACGGCAGCCCACCAGGCTCCCTCGTCCCTGGGATTCTCCAGGCATTCATCCTGTAAACATTAGTAAGTCCTTTGCTGGGGATGAAAGTGCAACTGTTAGTCGTTCAGTCGTGTCCAACTCTTTGCAACAATATGGACAGTAGCCAGCCAGTCTCCTCTGTCCATGGGACTCTCCAGGCAAGAATACTGGAGTGGGTTGCCATTCCCTTCTCCAGGGGATCTCCTGACCCAGGGATTGAACCCGGGTCTCCTGCGTTGCAAGCAGATTCTTTACTGTCTGAGCCACCAAGAAGAGGTTCTTCTAAGAACCACCGTATATGTTAATTCATCCAAATTAAGGGAAGCATCCTCAGGCCAATGTAAGACTGCATTTTCCTTTCAAATGAATTCCCTTCCAAATGTCGTATTGAGCTGTGTTGGCCGTTTAAGAGAAAAGATTTGCAGGTAACATCTGGCTTCCCATCTTTCCCACCATTAAAGCTGATGGTGACTCTGATGGACTTTTAGGTCCTGTATTATGCATGCTTACTCAAAAAGAAAATCTAGAATTTGGAGAGTGAGATCCATCCAGGTAGTATTTGAAAAGAGCAAAGTGCTAAAAGGGGATGGGGGTGGGGGGTGAGGGTGGGGGAAGCCACTTGTCATCACCTCCCATTACAGCCACCTAGTTGTGGTCAAGTACCCGGTGGCGGCGCCAGCCTGGAGGCGGGTGGCTCAGTATACTTCAGTGAGGAGACCATCAAGGGTGCACAGCTGCTGTGGGCCGTCTCAGCCGCTGACCACCTGGACCTGGTGCAAAGCCTGCTGTGCTGCGAGGACTTGGTGAGCCGCACCACGTCGGCTCGAAGCCCCTGCGTGCTGCCTGCTTTGGTGGGTACCTGGATGTGGAGCGATACTCGGAGGGTGAGCACCAGGCTACCTGGGGGCGGCCAACCGGCGCAGGCACGTATGTGCCTCCTGACCTACTGTTACACAGACCATCGCCAGATCGCCCTCTACCGGTTAGAGCAGGGTTTCCACCTGAACCTGAGCAATGTCAAGGGCAACAAGGCCCTGCGTGACCTCACCGAGGCCGGCGGCCTGGGTGTCCAGCAGGTGCTGTTCAGGTGCCAGGCCCACCGGGAATGGGATGGCTATGGCATGACCCTGCTGCTGGCGGCCCACGTGATGGACCACAGGAGCACAACGGAGGACCTCACCCAGGAGCAGCCTGCTGGAGAGGAGACGCAGCCAAGGCTGGCCTGAGAAGGTCCCCTCCACCAGCCAGGCATGTGTGCAGCCCCAGGGCACATGCTGCTGAAGCTCCTCCTCAGGGGAACCCCTGAGCACCTGCTGAGAAGCCGTCTGACAGCCTTGGAGTTGCTGGGAGCCACTTACATGGCTAAGAAACGGGATCTGCTCAGGGTCCTGAAACTCTTGGTAGGGGCCATGGAGCTGCGTCACCAGGAACAAGTATCTGCCTAAACCTGAGTCCCAGCTGGTCCTCGCCTCTGACTATTCCAGGGTGGTGAACACCACCAAGGAATTGGAGGTGCTCATCATGCAGTGTGATGAGATGCGCAAGCAGGCCCTGTTGACCTGAGAGCGGTCCTGGGTCCCTCCCACCCGGACATTTCCTACTCTATGCGTTACCAGGATGCTGTGTAGGCCGACTGGAACAGCTTTTAGCTCTGCATCCGCTCATGGAAATACATCCTAGACATGCAGCAGAACAACCTAGAGCCTCTGACTGCCAGCAGCTTCCTATCCTCTGATGAACTCTTCTCCTAAGTGCTCCAGAATCCTTTGTCCAAGGGGCAGCCTGGGCATGCCAACTGGCTTTGCAGATCTCATGTAGGTGCTGTGCAAAGGGGTCTAGGAAGTGGAGCAAGCCCAAGGAGCCCAGGGACTCAGCCCAGTTCACCAAGGCCCTGGACATCATCCTCCACCTGCTCTACCTGCTGGAGAAAGTGGAGTGCCGTCCTGATCAGGAGGACATGAAACCCCAGAGGGTGAGGGTCTGCTCAACTGCACCCCTCTCAGCAAGAATGGCTTCACTCCTGCACGTGGCAGTGGATGCGGACCACGAACGTGTGGGCCAGCCATTTCTAGGGGTCAGATTCCTTTCCCCCAGGTGGTCAAGGTGCTCTCGACTGCCGGGTCGATCCAGACAGCTGGGACTTTGACAACAGCACCCCAGGGCACATCGCGAAGCAGAACAACTGCCTAGAGATCGTGAATGCCCTGACAGAGGCGGGGACCCACATGGATGCCACCAGCGCCTTCAAGAATACGGCCTGCAAGGTGCTGCATGAGAAGCTGCTGGCCAAGATCACCATTCAGCCCTTCAACTATGTGACCCCACAGTGCCTTGTGGCCTTCACCCTGGACAACAACAAGATCCCCATACAAGGGCTTCATTCCCTAAGACCTGGAGGCTTTCCTCTGGCTGTACTGAAAGCGGTCAGAGAGGAGAACCCAGGAGGGGTGGGGCCCGCACCTGTCCCCGCCCTCTCTGAGGACCTCTTTTGGTGGCTGGAAACTGGGGAAGAGCTCACGGGGCCTCCAAGGTCCCCTCCCCTCATCATGGAGAGAGGCAAGAAGCAATGAGTTGTCAGTAGTAGAAACTTCCGGACCACGTGCGCAGAGAACTGGCTTTCTCTAGGAGTCCGCACGCCCATACTCCACAAGGAGAAGATGCTCAACCTCCCACACATCCCGTTTGCTTGAGTTTCAGAGAATCTTGCCTTCTGACCCCTGGCAGAGGGAAGGCATCAACTTCCTCTCCTACTAGAAACACAAGGAGGAGCTGAGAGTTGGGTACAGCCTCTACCTCTTATGCATCAGACAGGATATATACACCCACCCAGGGCAGTGTTAGAACTGGGGGCTCTGAGGGGTCAAAGTGGGAGAATTCACCCTTCCAGCACATTCACACCTGCTCCTTCTGCCCTGCTGTGGGTCAGACTCTCTGCCCCTGGGCCGCCAGCCCCTTGCATAGCCTTTGTGGTTTGGTGTTATGTTTATTTACCTGGCAGAGTGGAGTTGGTGCTTACCAGGTGGCTCAGTGGTAAAGAATCCACCTGCAATGCAAGAGACACAGGAGATGCGGGTTTGATCCCTATGTCGGGAAGATCCCGTGGAGAAGGGTATGGCAACTCACTCCAGCATTCTTGCCTGGTGAATCCCATGGACAGAGGGTCCTGGTGAGCTACGGTCCATGGGGTCCAAAGAGTTAGATGCGACTGTGCACTCAGGCACAGGTAGCTTACATTTGTGGTGCAGGAGGTTTTGCTGCCATACACTATTTTTTTTTTTTCCATTTTTAAAAAGTTCAGATCAGATCAGTCGCTCAGTCGTGTCCGACTCTTTGCGACCCCATGAACTGCAGCACGCCAGGCCTCCCTGTCCATCACCAGCTCCCGGAGGTCACCCAGACTCACACCCATCGAGTCAGTGATGCCATCCAGCCATCTCATCCTCTGTCGTCCCCTTCTCCTCCTGCCCCCAATCCCTCCCAGCATCAGAGTCTTCTCCAATGAGTCAACTCTTCGCATGAGGTGGCCAAAATACTGGACTTTCAGCTTTAGCATCATTCCTTCCAAAGAAATCCCAGGGCTGATCTCCTTCAGAATGGACTGGTTGGATCTCCTTGCAGTCCAAGGGACTCTCAAGAGTCTTCTCCAACACCACAGTTCAAAAGCATCAATTCTTCGGCGCTCAGCCTTCTTCACAGTCCAGCTCTCACATCCATACATGACCACAGGAAAGACCATAGCCTGGACTAGGCGAACCTTTGTTGGCAAAGTGATGTCTCTGCTTTTGAATATGCTATCTAGGTTGGTCATAACTTTCCTTCCAGGGAGTAAGCGTCTTTTAATTTCATGGCTGCAGTCACCATCTGCAGTGATTTTGGAGCCCAGAAAAATAAAGTCTGACACTGTTTCCACTGTTTCTCCATCTATTTCCCATGTAGTGATGGGACCAGATGCCATGATCTTCATTTTCTGGATGTCGAGCTTTAAGCCAACCTTTTCACTCTCCACTTTCACTTTCATCAAGAGGCTTTTTAGTTCCTCTACACTTTCTGCCATAAGGGTGGTATCATCTGCATATCTGAGGTTATTGATATTTCTCCCGGCAATCTTGATTCCAGCTTGTGTTTCTTCCAGTCCAGCATTTCTCATGATGTACTCTGCATATAAGTTAAATAAACACGGTGACAATATACAGCCTTGACGTACTCCTTTTCCTATTTGGAACCAGTCTGTTGTTCCATGACCAGTTCTAACTGTTGCTTCCTGACCTGCATACAGATTTCTCAAGAGGCAGATCAGGTGGTCTGGTATTCCCATCTCTCTCAGAATTTTCCACAGTTTATTGTGATCTACACAGTCAAAGGCTTTGGCATAGTCAATAAAGCAGAAACAGATGTTTTTCTGGAACTCTCTTGCTTTTTCCATGATCCAGCAGATGTTGGCAATTTGATCTCTGGTTCCTCTGCCTTTTCTAAAACCAGCTTGAACATCAGGAAGTTGACGGTTCACATATTGCTGAAGCCTGGCTTGGAGAATTTTGAGCATTACTTTACTAGCGTGTGAGATGAGTGCAATTGTGCGGTAGTTTGAGCACTCTTTGGCCTTGGCTTTCTTTGGGATTGGGATGAAAACTGACCTTTTCCAATCTTGTGGCCACTGCTGAGTTTTCCAAATTTGCTGGCATATTGAGTGCAGCACTTTCACAGCATCATCTTTCAGGATTTGGAATAGCTCCACTGGAATTCCATCACCTCCACTAGCTTTGTTCGTAGTGATGCTTTCTAAGGCCCACTTGACTTCACATTCCAGGATGTCTGGCTCTAGGTCAGTGATCACACCATCATGACTATCTGGGTCGTGAAGCTCTTTTCTGTACAGTTCTTCTGTGTATTCTTGCCACCTCTTCTTAATATCTTCTGCTTCCGTTAGGTCCATACCATTTCTGTCCTTTATCGAGCCCATTTTTGCATGAAATGTTCCTTTGGTATCTCTGATTTTCTTGAAGAGATCCTTAGTCTTTCCCATTCTGTTGTTTTCCTCTATTTCTTTGCATTGATCGCTGAAGAAGGCTTTCTTATCTCTTCTTGCTATTCTTTGGAACTCTGCATTCAGATGTTTATATCTTTCCTTTTCTCCTTTGCTTTTCGCTTCTCTTCTTTTCACAGCTATTTGCAAGGCCTCACCAGACAGCCATTTTGCTTTTTTGCATTTCTTTTCCATGGGGATGGTCTTGATCCCTGTCTCCTGTACAATGTCACGAACCTCTGTCCATAGTTCATCAGGCACTCTATCTATCAGATCTAGGCCCTTAAATCTATTTCTCACTTCCACTGTATAATCATAAGGGATTTGATTTAGGTCATACCTGAATGGTCTACTGGTTTTCCCTACTTTCTTCAATTTCAGTCTGAATTTGGCAATGAAGAGTTCATGGTCCGAGCCACAGTCAGCTCCTGGTCTTGTTTTTGCTGATTGTATAGAGCTTCTCCATCTTTGGCTGCAAAGAATATAATCGATCTGATTTCGGTGTTGACCATCTGGTGATGTCCATGTATAGAGTCTTCTCTTGTGTTGTTGGAAGAGGGTATTTGCTATGACCAGTGCATTTTCTTGGCAAAACTCTGTTAGTCTTTGCCCTGCTTCATTCCGTATTCCAAGGCCAAATTTGCCTGTTACTCCAGGTGTTTCTTGACTTCCTACTTTTGCATTCCAGTCCCCTATAATGAAAAGGACATCTTTTTTGGGTGTTAGTTCTAAAAGGTCTTGTAGGTCTTCATAGAACCGTTCAACTTCAGCTTCTTCAGCGTTACTGGTTGGGGCATAGACTTGGATTACTGTGACATTGAATGGTTTGCCTTGGAAACGAACAGAGATCATTCTGTCGTTTTTGAGATTGCATCCAAGTACTGCATTTCGGACTCTTTTGTTGACCATGATGGCCACTCCATTTCTTCTGAGGGATTCCTGCCCACAGTAGTAGATATAATGGTCATCCGAGTTAAATTCACCCATTCCAGTCCATTTTAGTTCGCTAATTCCTACAATGTCAACATTCACTCTTGCCATCTCTTGTTTGACCATTTCCAATTTGCCTTGATTCATGGACCTGACATTCCAGGTTCCTATGCAATATTGCTCTTTACAGCATCGGACTTTGCTTCTATCACCAGACACATCTACAGCTGGGTATTCTTTCTGCTTTGGTTCCATCCCTTCATTCTTTCTGGAGTTATTTCTCCACTGATCTCCACTAGCATATTGGGCCCCTACTGACCTGGGGAGTTTCTCTTTCAGTATCCTATCATTTTGCCTTTTCATACTGTTCATGGGCTTCTCAAGGCAAGAATACTGAAGTGGTTTGCCATTCCCTTCTCCAGCGGACCACACCCTGTCAGATCTCTCCACCATGACCCGCCCATCCTGGGTTGCCCCGCGGGCATGGCTTAATTTCATTGAGTTAGACAATGCTGTGGTCCTGGTGTGATTAGATTGACTAGTTTTCTGTGAGTATGGTTTCAGTGTAGTTGCCCTCTGATGCCCTCTTGCAAGACCTACCGTCTTACTTGGGTTTCTCTTACCTTGGGCGTGGGGTATCTCTTCCCGGCTGCTCCAGCAAAGCCCAGGCATCGCACCTTACCTTGAACAAGAGGTCTCTCCTCACCGCCGCCCTTCCTGACCTTGGGGGAAGGGTATCTCCTCACCGCCGCCCTTCCTGACCTCGGTCGTGGGGTAGCTCCTCTCGGCCATGCTTAGTGCGCCGGTCCTCACCGCCGTCCTTCCTCGGTCGTTGGGTAGCTCCTCTTGGGGCGCTCTCAGTGCACCGCGCAGCTGGCGAGGCGCCCTCAGTGTGCCGCTCGGCGGGCAGGCCGGGCGCTGTCAGTGCGCCGCTCGGCGGGTAGGCCGGGCGCTCTCAGTGCGCTGCTCGGCGGGGAAGGCCGGGCGCTCTCAGTGTGTCGCTGACGGGTAGGCCGGGCGCTGGAGGCTGATTACTTTGCAATATTGTGGTGGTTTTTGCCACACATCAACATGAACCAGCCACTGGTGTACATGTGGCTCTCATCCTGAACCTCCCTCCCACCTCCCTCCCCATCCCATCCCTCTGGGTTGTCCGAGACAACTAGCTTTGAGTGCCCTGCTTCATGCATCGAACTTTCATCAGTCATCTATTTTACATATGTGAATATACATGTTTCAATGCTATTCTCTCCAATCGTTCCACCCTCGCCTTCTCCCATATAGTCCAGAAGTCCATCCTTTACATCTGTGTCTCTTTTGCTGTCTTGCATATAGGGTCATCATTACCTTCTTTCTAAATTCCATATATGTGTTAATATACTGTATTGGTGTTTCTCTTTCTGACTTACTTCACTCTGTATAATAGGCTCCAGTTTCATCCACCTCACTAGAACTGATTCAAATGTATTCTTTTTAATAGCTGAGTAATATTCCGTTGTGTATATGTACCACAACTTCCTTATCCAGTCATCTGCAGATAGACATCGAGGTTGCTTCCATGCCCTGGCTATTGTAAACAGTGCTGCAATGTACAGACATGTGCCTCTTTCAATTCTGGTTTCTTTGGTGTGTATGCCCAGCAGTGGGATTGCTGGGTCATATGGCATTTGTACATTCAATTTTTAAAGGACTCTCCACATTCTTCTCCAAAGTGGCTGTACTAGTTTGCATTCCCACCAACAGTGTAAGAGGGTTCCCTTTTCTGCACACCCGCTCCAGCACTTACTGTTTGTAGACATTTTGATGGCAGCCATTCTGACTGGCTGGAGAAGGCAATGGCAACCCACTCCAGTACTCTTACTTGGGAAATCCCATGGACGGAGGAGCCTGGTAGGCTATAGTCCATGGGGTCACGAAGAGTTGTACTCGACTGAGCGACTTCACTTTCACTTTTCACTTTCATGCACTGAAGAAGGAAATAGCAACCCACTCCAGTGTTCTTGCCTGGCGAAAATCAGGGACGGGAGTCTGGTGGGCCGCAGTCTATGGGGTCACACAGAGTTGGACACGACTGACGTGACTTAGCAGCAACAGCATTCTGACTGGCATGAGGTATCATTGTGGTTTTGATTTGCATTTCTTTGATAATGAGTAATGTTGAGCATCTTTTCGTGTGTTTGTTAGCCATCTGTACATCCTCTTCGGAGAAATGTCTGTTCAGTTCTCTGGCCCATTTTTTGTTTGAGTCACTTATTTTTCTGGTACTGAGCTGCGTGAGCTGCTTGTATATTTTAGAGATTAATTCTTTGGCATTTGTTTCATTTGCTATTATTTTCTCCCATTCTGAAGGCCGCCTTTTCACCTTGCTTATAGTTTCCTTCGTTGTGCAAACGTTTTAAGCTTAATTAGGTCCCATTTACTTATTTTTGTTTTTATTTCCATTACACTGGGTGTGGTTCATAGAGGATTTCGCTGTGATTTATGTCAGAGTGTTCTGCCTACGTTTTATAGTTTCTGGTCTTACATTTAGATCTTTAATCAATTTTGAGTTTATTTTTGTGTGTGGTGATAGAAAGTGCTCTAGTTTCATTCTTTTACAGGTAGTTGACCAGTTTCCCAGCACCACTTGTTAAAGAGATTCTTTTTATAATGAGTGATGTGAAGCATCTTTTCATGTGTTTGTTGTTAGCCATCTGTATGTCTTCTTTGGAGAAATGTCTGTTTAGGTCTTTTCCTCACTTTTTGATTGGGTTATTTTTTTTCCTGGTGTTGAGTTGTATGAGCTGCTTGTATATTTTGGAAAGTAATCCTTTGTCTGTTGTTTCATTTGCTATTATTTTCAAAAAATGGGCCAGAGAACTGAACAGACATTTCTCCGAAGAGGATGTACAGATGGCTAACAAACACACGAAAAGATGCTCAACATTACTCATTATCAAAGAAATGCAAATCAAAACCACAATGATACCTCATGCCAGTCAGAATGCTGTTGCTGCTAAGTCACGTCAGTCGTGTCCAACTCTGTGCGACCCCATAGACTGCGGCCCACCAGGCTCCCGTCCCTGATTTTCGCCAGGCAAGAACACTGGAGTGGGTTGCTATTTCCTTCTTCAGTGCATGAAAGTGAAAAGTGAAAGTGAAGTCGTTCAGTCGAGTACAACTCTTCGTGACCCCATGGACTATAGCCTACCAGGCTCCTCCGTCCATGGGATTTCCCAAGTAAGAGTACTGGAGTGGGTTGCCATTGCCTTCTCCAGCCAGTCAGAATGGCTGCCATCAAAATGTCTACAAACAGTAAGTGCTGGAGCGGGTGTGCAGAAAAGGGAACCCTCTTACACTGTTGGTGGGAATGCAAACTAGTACAGCCACTTTGGAGAAGAATGTGGAGAGTCCTTTAAAAATTGAATGTACAAATGCCATATGACCCAGCAATCCCACTGCTGGGCATACACACCAAAGAAACCAGAATTGAAAGAGGCACATGTCTGTACATTGCAGCACTGTTTACAATAGCCAGGGCATGGAAGCAACCTCGATGTCTATCTGCAGATGACTGGATAAGGAAGTTGTGGTACATATCAGATCAGATCAGATCAGTCGCTCAGTCGTGTCCGACTCTTTGCGACCCCATGAACCACAGCACGCCAGGCCTCCCTGTCCATCACCAGCTCCCGGAGGTCACTCAGACTCGCATCCATTGAGTCAGTGATGCCATCCAGCCATCTCATCCTCTGTCATCCCCTTCTCCTCCTGCCCTCAATCCCTCCCAGCATCAGAGTCTTCTCCAATGAGTCAACTCTTCGCATGAGGTGGCCAAAATACTGGAGTTTCAGCTTTAGCATCATTCCTTCCAAAGAAATTCCAGGGCTGATCTCCTTCAGAATGGACTGGTTGGATCTCCTTGCAGTCCAAGGGACTCTCAAGAGTCTTCTCCAACACCACAGTTCAAAAGCATCAATTCTTCGGCGCTCAGCCTTCTTCACAGTCCAGCTCTCACATCCATACATGACCACAGGAAAGACCATAGCCTTGACTAGGCGAACCTTTGTTGGTAAAGTAATGTCTCTGCTTTTGAATATGCTATCTAGGTTGGTCATAACTTTCCTTCCAAGGAGTAAGCGTCTTTTAATTTCATTGCTGCAGTCACCATCTGCAGTGATTTTGGAGCCCAGAAAAATAAAGTCTGACACTGTTTCCACTGTTTCCCCATCTATTTCCCATGCAGTGATGGGACCAGATGCCATGATCTTCGTTTTCTGAATGTTGAGCTTTAAGCCAACCTTTTCACTCTCCACTTTCACTTTCATCACGAGGCTTTTAGCCCCTCTTCACTTTCTGCCATAAGGGTGGTATCATCTGCATATCTGAGGTTATTGATATTTCTCCCGGCAATCTTGATTCCAACTTGTGTTTCTTCCAGTCCAGCATTTCTCATGATGTACTCTGCATATAAGTTAAATAAACACGGTGACAATATGCAGCCTTGACGTACTCCTTTTCCTATTTGGAACCAGTCTGTTGTTCCATGACCAGTTCTAACTGTTGCTTCCTGACCTGCATACAGATTTCTCAAGAGGCAGATCAGGTGGTCTGGTATTCCCATCTCTCTCAGAATTTTCCACAGTTTATTGTGATCTACACAGTCAAAGGCTTTGGCATAGTCAATAAAGCAGAAATAGATGTTTTTCTGGAACTCTCTTGCTTTTTCCATGATCCAGCAGATGTTGGCAATTTGATCTCTGGTTCCTCTGCCTTTTCTAAAACCAGCTTGAACATCAGGAAGTTGACGGTTCACATATTGCTGAAGCCTGGCTTGGAGAATTTTGAGCATTACTTTACTAGCGTGTGAGATGAGTGCAATTGTTTGGTAGTTTGAGCACTCCTTGGCCTTGGCTTTCTTTGGGATTGGGATGAAAACTGACCTTTTCCAATCTTGTGGCCACTGCTGAGTTTTCCAAATTTGCTGGCATATTGAGTGCAGCACTTTCACAGCATCATCATTCAGGACTTGGAATAGCTCCACTGGAATTCCATCACCTCCACTAGCTTTGTTCGTAGTGATGCTTTCTAAGGCCCATTTGACTTCACATTCCAAGATGTCTGGCTCTAGGTCAGTGATCACATCATCATGATTATCTAGGTCTTGAAGCTCTTTTTTATATAGTTCTTCTGTGTATTCTTGCCACCTCTTCTTAATATCTTCTGCTTCTGTTAGGGCCACACCATCTCTGTCCTTTATCGTGCCCATCTTTGCATGAAATGTTCCTTTGGTATCTCTGATTTTCTTGAAGAGATCCCTAGTCTTTCCCATTCTGTTGTTTTCCTCTATTTCTTTGCATTGATCACTGAAGAAGGCTTTCTTATCTCTTCTTGCTATTCTTTGGAACTCTGCATTTAGATGTTTATATCTTTCCTTTTCTCCTTTGCTTTTCGCTTCTCTTCTTTTCACAGCTATTTGTAAGGCCGCCCCAGACAGCCATTTTGCTTTTTTGCATTTCTTTTCCATGGGGATGATCTTGATCCCTGTCTCCTGTACAATGTCACGAACCTCTGTCCATAGTTCATCAGGCACTCTATCTATCAGATCTAGGCCCTTAAGTCTATTTCTCATTTCCACTGTATAATCATAAGGGATTTGATTTAGGTCATACCTGAATGGTCTAGTAGTTTTCTCTACTTTCTTCAATTTCAGTCTGAATTTGGCAATAAGGAGTTCATGGTCTGAGCCACAGTCAGCTCCTGGTCTTGTTTTTGCTGATTGTATAGAGCTTCTCCATCTTTGGCTGCAAAGAATATAATCGATCTGATTTCGGTGTTGACCATCTGGTGATGTCCATGTATAGAGTCTTCTCTTGTGTTGTTGGAAGAGGGTATTTGCTATGACCAGTGCATTTTCTTGGCAAAACTCTATTAGTCTTTGCCCTGCTTCATTCCGTATTCCAAGGCCAAATTTGCCTGTTACTCCAGGTGTTTCTTGACTTCCTACTTTTGCATTCCAGTCTCCTATAATGAAAAGGACATCTTTTTTCGGTGTTAGTTCTAAAAGGTCTTGTAGGTCTTCATAGAACCTTTCAACTTCAGCTTCTTCCGCGTTACTGGTTGGGGCATAGATTTGGATTACTGTGACATTGAATGGTTTGCCTTGGAAACGAACAGAGATCATTCTGTCATTTTTGAGATTGCATCCAAGTACTGCATTTCGGACTCTTTTGTTGACCATGATGGCCACTCCATTTCTTCTGAGGGATTCCTGCCCACAGTAGTAGATATAATGGTCATCCGAGTTAAATTCACCCATTCCAGTCCATTTTAGTTCGCTAATTCCTAGAATGTCAACATTTACTCTTGCCATCTCTTGTTTGACCACTTTCAATTTGCCTTGATTCATGGATCTGACATTCCAGGTTCCTATGCAATATTGCTCTTTACAACATCGGACTTTGCTTCTATCACCAGACACATCCACAGCTGGGTATTCTTTTTGTTTTGGCTCCATCCTTTCATTCTTTCTGGAGTTATTTCTCCACTGATCTCCAGGAGCATATTGGGCCCCTACTGACCTGGGGAGTTTCTCTTTCAGTATCCTATCATTTTGTCTTTTCATACTGTTCATGGGCTTCTCAAGGCAAGAATACTGAAGTGGTTTGCCATTCCCTTCTCCAGCGGACCACACCCTGTCATATCTCTCCACCATGACCCGCCCATCCCAGGTTGCCCCTCGGGCATGACTTAATCTCACTGAGTTAGACAAGGGTGTGGTCCTTGTGTGATTAGATTGATTAGTTATCTGTGAGAATGGTTTTAGTGTATTTGCCCTCTGATGCCCTCTTTCAAGACCTACTGTCTTACTTGGGTTTCTCTTACCTTGGGCGTGGGGTATCTCATCCCGGCTGCTCCTGGCTGCTCCCGGCCAGCGAAGCACAGCCATCGCACCTTACCTTGGACGAGGGGTCTCTCCTCTCCGCCGCCCTTCCTGACCTTGGTCGTGGGGTAGCTCCTCTCGGCCGCGCTCTTAGTGCGCGACGCAGCCGGCGGGGCGCTCTTAAACGGCGCGCCGGTCGCGGGCAGGCGAGGTCGCTCTTAAACGGCGCGCCGGTCGCGGGCAGGCGAGGTCGCTCTTAAACGGCGCGCCGGTCGCGGGCAGGCGAGGTCGGTCTTAAACGGTGCGCCGGTCGCGGGCAGGCGAGGTCGCTCTTAAACGACGGTACATATACACAACGGAATATTACTCAGCTATTAAAAAGAATACATTTGAATCAGTTCTAGTGAGGTGGATGAAACTGGAGCCTATTATACAGAGTGAAGTAAGTCAGAAAGAGAAACACCAATACAGTATATTAACACATATATGGAATTTAGAAAGAAGGTAATGATGACCCTATATGCAAGACAGCAAAAGAGACACAGATGTAAAGGATGGACTTCTGGACTATATGGGAGAAGGCGAGGGTGGAACGATTGGAGAGAATAGCATTGAAACATGTATATTCACATATGTAAAATAGATGACTGATGAAAGTTTGATGCATGAAGCAGGGCACTCAAAGCTAGTTGTCTCGGACAACCCAGAGGGATGGGATGGGGAGGGAGGTGGGAGGGAGGTTCAGGATGAGAGCCACATGTACACCAGTGGCTGGTTCATGTTGATGTGTGGCAAAAACCACCACAATATTGCAAAGTAATCAGCCTCCAGCGCCCGGCCTACCCATCAGCGGCACACTGAGAGCGCCCGGCCTACCCGCCGAGCGGCGCACTGACAGCGCCCGGCCTACCCACCGAGCGGCGCACTGAGAGCACACGGCCTGCCCGCGAGCCGCGCAATGAGAGCGCCCGGCCTACCCACGAGCGGCGCACTCAGAGCCCCCGGCCTACCCGCGAGCGGTGCCTTGAGGGCGCCCAGTCTACCCGCGAGTGGCGCCCTGAGGGCGCCCGGCCTACCCACGAGCAGCACACTCAGAGCGCCCGGCCTACCCGTGAGCGGCGCACTGAGGGCGCCTGGCCTACCCGCGAGCGGCGGAGAGCTCCCGGCGTACCCGCGAGCGGCACAATCAGAGCACCCGACCTACCCATGAGCGGCGCACTGAGGGCGCCTGGCCTAGCCGCGAGCGGCGGAAAGCTCCCGGCCTACCAGCAAGCGGCGGAGAGCTCCCGGCCTACCCGCGAGCGGCACACTGAGGGCGCCCGGCCTACCCGCGAGCGGCGCACTGAGGGCGCCCGGCCTACCCGCGAGCGGTGCACCGAGAGCGCCCGGCCTACCCGCGAGCGGCGCCCTGAGGGTGCCCGGCCTACCCGCGAGCGGCGCACTGAGGGCGTCCGGCATACCCGCGAGCGGCGCACTGAGAGCGTCCGGCATACCCGCGAGCGGCGCACCGAGAGCGCCCGGCCTACCCGCGAGCGGCGCACTGAGGGCGCCCCGGCCTACCCGCGAGCGGCGCCCTGAGGGTGCCCGGCCTACCCGCGAGCGGCGCACTGAGAGCGTCCGGCATACCCGCGAGCGGCGCACTGAGAGCGCCCCGGCTTACCCGCGAGCGGCGCGCAGAGAGCGCCCGGCCCACCCACGAGCGGCTGAAAGCTCCCGGCCTACCAGCAAGCGGCGGAGAGCTCCCGGCCCTACCCGCGAGCGGCGCGCAGAGAGGGCCCGGCCTACCCCCCGAGCGGCGCACTGAGGGCGTCCGGCCTACCCGCAAGCGGCGCACTGAGAGCGCCCGGCCTACCCGCGAGCAGCGCGCTCTCCCCGCGAGTGGCGGAGAGCTCCCGGCCCACCCGCGAGCGGCACCCCGAGGGTGCCCGGCCCTCCCCGCGAGTGGCGCACTGAGAGCGCCCGGCCTACCCACGAGCGGCTGAAAGCTCCCGGCCTACCAGCAAGCGGCGGAGAGCTCCTGGCCCACCCCGCGAGCGGTGCCCTGAGGGCGCCCGGCCTACCCGTGAGCGGAGCACTGAGGGTGCCTGGCCTACCCGCGAGCGGCGCGCGGAGGGCGCCCGGCCTACCCGCGAGCGGCGCACTGAGAGCGCCCCGACCTACCCGTGAGCGGCGCACCGGAGAGCGTCTGGCATACCCGCGAGCGGCGCACTGAGAGCGTCTGGCATACCCGCGAGCGGCGCACTGAGAGCGCATGGCCTACCCGCGAGCGGCGGAGAGCCCCGGCCTACCCGCGAGCGGTGCCCCGAGGGCGCCCGGCCTACCCGTGAGCGGAGCACTGAGGGTGCCTGGCCTACCCGCGAGCGGCGCGCGGAGGGCGCCCGGCCTACCCGCGAGCGGCGCACTGAGAGCGCCCCGACCTACCCGTGAGCGGCGCACTGAGAGCGTCTGGCATACCCGCGAGCGGCGCACTGAGAGCGTCTGGCATACCCGCGAGCGGCGCACTGAGAGCGCATGGCCTACCCGCGAGCGGCGGAGCGCTCCCAGCCTACCCGTGAGCGACGGAGAGCTCGCGGCCTACTCGCGAGCGGCGCACTGAGAGCGCCCGACCTACCCGTGAGCGGCGCACTGAGAGCGTCTGGCATACCCGCGAGCGGCGCACTGAGAGCGTCTGGCATACCCGCGAGCGGCGCACTGAGAGCGCATGGCCTACCCGCGAGCGGCGGAGAGCTCCCGGCCTACCCGCGAGCGGTGCCCTGAGGGCGCCCGGCCTACCCGTGAGCAGAGCACTGAGGGCGCGCCTGGCCTACCCGCGAGCGGCGCACTGAGAGCGCATGGCCTACCCGCGAGCGGCGGAGAGCTCCCGGCCTACCCGCGAGCGGCGCACTGAGAGCGCCCGACCTACCCGTGAGCGGCGCACTGAGAGCGTCTGGCATACCCGCGAGCGGCGCACTGAGAGCGTCTGGCATACCCGCGAGCGGCGCACTGAGAGCGCATGGCCTACCCGCGAGCGGCGGAGAGCTCCCGGCCTACCCGCGAGCGGTGCCCTGAGGGCGCCTGGCCTACCCGTGAGCAGAGCACTGAGGGCGCCCGGCCTACCCGCGAGCGGCGCGCGGAGGGCGCCCGGCCTACCCGCGAGTGGCGGAGCGCTCTCCGGCCACCCGCGAGCGGCGGAGCGCTCCCGGCCTACCCGCGAGCGGCGCAATCAGAGCGCCCGACCTACCCGTGAGCCGCGCACTGAGGGCGCCCGGCCCTACCCGCGAGCGGCAGAGAGCCCCGGCCTACCCGCGAGCGGCACGCGGAGAGGGCCCGGCCTACCCGCGAGCGGCGCGCGGAGGGCGCCCGGCCTACCCGCGAGCGGCGCACTGAGGGCGCCCCGGCCCACCCGCGAGCGGCGCACTGAGGGCGCCCGGCCTACCCGCGAGCGGCGCACTGAGAGTGCCCGGCCCACCCGCGGCCCTACCCGTGAGCGGCGCACTGAGAGTGCCCGGCCTACCCGCGGCCTACCCGTGAGCGGCGCACTGAGAGTGCGCGACCTACCCGCGAGCGGCGCACTGAGAGCGCATGGCCTACCCGCGAGCGGTGCCTCGAGGGCGCCCGGCCTACCCACGAGCGGCACACTGAGAGCGCCCGACCTACCCGTGAGCGGCGGAGAGCTCCAGCCTACCCCGCGAGCGGCGCACTGAGGGCGCCCGGTCTACCCGCGGCCTACCCACGAACGGCGCGCGGAGAGGGCCCGGCCTACCCGCGGCCTACCCGCGAGCGGGGCACTGAGAGTACCCGGCCTACCCGCGGCCTACCCCGTGAGCGGCGCACTGAGGGCGCCCCGGCCTACCCGCGGCCTACCCGCGAGTGGCGCACTGAGAGTGCCCGGCCTACCCGCGGCCTACCCGTGAGCGCCGCACTGAGAGGGCTCGGCCTACCCGCGGCCTACCCGCGAGCGGCGCACTGAGGGCGCCCGGCCTACCCGCGGCCTACCCACGAACGGCGCGCGGAGAGGGCCCGGCCTACCCGCGAGCGGCGCACTGAGAGTGCGCGACCTACCCGCGAGCGGCGCACTGAGAGGGCCTGGCCTACCCGCGGCCTACCCGCGAGCGGGGCACTGAGAGTGCCCGGCCTGCCCGCGGCCCACCCGTGAGCGGCGCACTGAGAGGGCCCGGCCTACCCGCGGCCTACCCGTGAGCCGGCGCCCCGAGGGCGCCCGGCCCACCCGCGAGCGGCACACTGAGAGCGCCCGACCTGCCCGCGAGCGGCGGAGAGCTCCCGGCCTACCCGCGAGCGGCGCACTGAGAGCGCCCAGCCTACCCGTGAGCGGTGCGTGGAGGGCGCCCGGCCTGCCCGCGAACGGCGCGCGGAGGGCGCCCGGCATACCCGCGAGCGGCACGCTGAGAGGGCACAGCTTACCGCGAGCGGCGGAGAGCTCCCGGCCTGCCCGTGAGCAGCGCACTGAGAGGGCCCGGCCTACTCGCGAGCGGCGCACTGAGAGCGCCCGACCTACCCGCGAGCGGCGCACGGAGGGCGCCTGGCCACCCGCGAGCGGCGCACGGAGGGCACCTGGCCTACCCCGCGAGCGGCGCACTGAGGGCGCCCGACCTACCCGCGAGCGGCGCACGGAGGGCGCCTGGCCTACCCGCGAGCAGCGCACGGAGGGCACCTGGCCTACCCACGAGCGGCGCACTGAGAGTGCCCGGCCTACCCGCGGCCTACCCTCGAGTGGTGCGCGGAGAGCGCCTGGCCTACCCACGAGCGGCACACTGAGAGGGCCTGGCTCACCCGCGAGCGGCGCAGAGCTCCCGGCCTACTCGCGAGTGGCGGGCGGAGAGCGCCCGACCTACCCGCGAGCGGCGCAGAGCTCCCGGCCTACCCGTGAGTGGCGGGCAGAGAGCGCCCGACCTACCCGCGAGTGGTGCACTCAGGGCGCCCGACCTACCCGTGAGCAGAGCACTGAGGGGCGCCCCGGCCTACTCGCGAGTGGCGCACTGAGAGGGCCCGGCCTACTCGCGAGTGGCGCACTGAGAGGGCCCGGCTTAACCGCGAGCCGCGGAGAGCTCCCGGCCTACCCGCGAGCGGCGCACTGAGAGCGCACGGCCTACCCGTGAGCCGTGCACTGAGAGCGCCCGGCCTACCCGCGAGCGGCGTAGAGCTCCCGGCCTACCCGGGAGCGGCGCACTGAGGGTGCCCGGCCTGCCCGCCGAGCGGGGCACTGAGGGCGCCGCGCCGGCTGCGCGGTGCACTGAGAGCGCGCCCGCTACCCCACGACCGAGGTCAGGAAGGGCGGCGGTGAGGAGATATCCCTCCCCCAAGGTCAAGAAGGGCGGCGGTGAGGAGAGACCTCTTGTTCAAGGTAAGGTGCGATGCCTGTGCTTTGCTGGAGCAGCCGGGAAGAGATACCCCACGCCCAAGGTAAGAGAAACCCAAGTAAGACGGTAGGTCTTGCAAGAGGGCATCAGAGGGCAACTACACTGAAACCATACTCACAGAAAACTAGTCAATCTAATCACACCAGGACCACAGCATTGTCTAACTCAATGAAATTAAGCCATGCCCGCGGGGCAACCCAGGATGGGCGGGTCATGGTGGAGAGATCTGACGGGGTGTGGTCCGCTGGAGAAGGGAATGGCAAACCACTTCAGTATTCTTGCCTTGAGAAGCCCATGAACAGTATGAAAAGGCAAAATGATAGGATACTGAAAGAGAAACTCCCCAGGTCAGTAGGGGCCCAATATGCTAGTGGAGATCAGTGGAGAAATAACTCCAGAAAGAATGAAGGGATGGAACCAAAGCAGAAAGAATACCCAGCTGTAGATGTGTCTGGTGATAGAAGCAAAGTCCGATGCTGTAAAGAGCAATATTGCATAGGAACCTGGAATGTCAGGTCCATGAATCAAGGCAAATTGGAAATGGTCAAACAAGAGATGGCAAGAGTGAATGTTGACATTGTAGGAATTAGTGAACTAAAATGGACTGGAATGGGTGAATTTAACTCAGAGGACCATTATATCTACTACTGCGGGCAGGAATCCCTCAGAAGAAATGGAGTGGCCATCATGGTCAACAAAAGAGTCCGAAATGCAGTACTTGGATGCAATCTCAAAAACGACAGAATGATCTCTGTTCGTTTCCAAGGCAAACCATTCAATGTCACAGTAATCCAAGTCTATGCCCCAACCAGTAACGCTGAAGAAGCTGAAGTTGAACGGTTCTATGAAGACCTACAAGACCTTTTAGAACTAACACCCAAAAAAGATGTCCTTTTCATTATAGGGGACTGGAATGCAAAAGTAGGAAGTCAAGAAACACCTGGAGTAACAGGCAAATTTGGCCTTGGAATACGGAATGAAGCAGGGCAAAGACTAACAGAGTTTTGCCAAGAAAATGCACTGGTCATAGCAAATACCCTCTTCCAACAACACAAGAGAAGACTCTATACATGGACATCACCAGATGGTCAACACCGAAATCAGATCGATTATATTCTTTGCAGCCAAAGATGGAGAAGCTCTATACAATCAGCAAAAACAAGACCAGGAGCTGACTGTGGCTCGGACCATGAACTCTTCATTGCCAAATTCAGACTGAAATTGAAGAAAGTAGGGAAAACCAGTAGACCATTCAGGTATGACCTAAATCAAATCCCTTATGATTATACAGTGGAAGTGAGAAATAGATTTAAGGGCCTAGATCTGATAGATAGAGTGCCTGATGAACTATGGACAGAGGTTCGTGACATTGTACAGGAGACAGGGATCAAGACCATCCCCATGGAAAAGAAATGCAAAAAAGCAAAATGGCTGTCTGGTGAGGCCTTGCAAATAGCTGTGAAAAGAAGAGAAGCGAAAAGCAAAGGAGAAAAGGAAAGATATAAACATCTGAATGCAGAGTTCCAAAGAATAGCAAGAAGAGATAAGAAAGCCTTCTTCAGCGATCAATGCAAAGAAATAGAGGAAAACAACAGAATGGGAAAGACTAAGGATCTCTTCAAGAAAATCAGAGATACCAAAGGAACATTTCATGCAAAAATGGGCTCGATAAAGGACAGAAATGGTATGGACCTAACGGAAGCAGAAGATATTAAGAAGAGGTGGCAAGAATACACAGAAGAACTGTACAGAAAAGAGCTTCACGACCCAGATAGTCATGATGGTGTGATCACTGACCTAGAGCCAGACATCCTGGAATGTGAAGTCAAGTGGGCCTTAGAAAGCATCACTACGAACAAAGCTAGTGGAGGTGATGGAATTCCAGTGGAGCTATTCCAAATCCTGAAAGATGATGCTGTGAAAGTGCTGCACTCAATATGCCAGCAAATTTGGAAAACTCAGCAGTGGCCACAAGATTGGAAAAGGTCAGTTTTCATCCCAATCCCAAAGAAAGCCAAGGCCAAAGAGTGCTCAAACTACCGCACAATTGCACTCATCTCACACGCTAGTAAAGTAATGCTCAAAATTCTCCAAGCCAGGCTTCAGCAATATGTGAACCGTCAACTTCCTGATGTTCAAGCTGGTTTTAGAAAAGGCAGAGGAACCAGAGATCAAATTGCCAACATCTGCTGGATCATGGAAAAAGCAAGAGAGTTCCAGAAAAACATCTGTTTCTGCTTTATTGACTATGCCAAAGCCTTTGACTGTGTAGATCACAATAAACTGTGGAAAATTCTGAGAGAGATGGGAATACCAGACCACCTGATCTGCCTCTTGAGAAATCTGTATGCAGGTCAGGAAGCAACAGTTAGAACTGGTCATGGAACAACAGACTGGTTCCAAATAGGAAAAGGAGTACGTCAAGGCTGTATATTGTCACCGTGTTTATTTAACTTATATGCAGAGTACATCATGAGAAATGCTGGACTGGAAGAAACACAAGCTGGAATCAAGATTGCCGGGAGAAATATCAATAACCTCAGATATGCAGATGATACCACCCTTATGGCAGAAAGTGTAGAGGAACTAAAAAGCCTCTTGATGAAAGTGAAAGTGGAGAGTGAAAAGGTTGGCTTAAAGCTCGACATCCAGAAAATGAAGATCATGGCATCTGGTCCCATCACTACATGGGAAATAGATGGAGAAACAGTGGAAACAGTGTCAGACTTTATTTTTCTGGGCTCCAAAATCACTGCAGATGGTGACTGCAGCCATGAAATTAAAAGACGCTTACTCCCTGGAAGGAAAGTTATGACCAACCTAGATAGCATATTCAAAAGCAGAGACATCACTTTGCCAACAAAGGTTCGCCTAGTCCAGGCTATGGTCTTTCCTGTGGTCATGTATGGATGTGAGAGCTGGACTGTGAAGAAGGCTGAGCGCCGAAGAATTGATGCTTTTGAACTGTGGTGTTGGAGAAGACTCTTGAGAGTCCCTTGGACTGCAAGGAGATCCAACCAGTCCATTCTGAAGGAGATCAGCCCTGGGATTTCTTTGGAAGGAATGATGCTAAAGCTGAAAGTCCAGTATTTTGGCCACCTCATGCGAAGAGTTGACTCATTGGAGAAGACTCTGATGCTGGGAGGGATTGGGGGCAGGAGGAGAAGGGGACGACAGAGGATGAGATGGCTGGATGGCATCACTGACTCAATGGGTGTGAGTCTGGGTGACCTCCGGGAGCTGGTGATGGACAGGGAGGCCTGGCGTGCTGCAGTTCATGGGGTCGCAAAGAGTCGGACACGACTGAGCGACTGATCTGATCTGAACTTTTTAAAAATGGAAAAAAAATAGTGTATGGCAGCAAAACCTCCTGCACCACAAATGTAAGCTACCTGTGCCTGAGTGCACAGTCGCATCTAACTCTTTGGACCCCATGGACCGTAGCTCACCAGGACCCTCTGTCCATGGGATTCACCAGGCAAGAATGCTGGAGTGAGTTGCCATACCCTTCTCCACGGGATCTTCCCGACATAGGGATCAAACCCGCATCTCCTGTGTCTCTTGCATTGCAGGTGGATTCTTTACCACTGAGCCACCTGGTAAGCACCAACTCCACTCTGCCAGGTAAATAAACATAACACCAAACCACAAAGGCTATGCAAGGGGCTGGCGGCCCAGGGGCAGAGAGTCTGACCCACAGCAGGGCAGAAGGAGCAGGTGTGAATGTGCTGGAAGGGTGAATTCTCCCACTTTGACCCCTCAGAGCCCCCAGTTCTAACACTGCCCTGGGTGGGTGTATATATCCTGTCTGATGCATAAGAGGTAGAGGCTGTACCCAACTCTCAGCTCCTCCTTGTGTTTCTAGTAGGAGAGGAAGTTGATGCCTTCCCCTCTGCCAGGGGTCAGAAGGCAAGATTCTCTGAAACTCAAGCAAACGGGATGTGTGGGAGGTTGAGCATCTTCTCCTTGTGGAGTATGGGCGTGCGGACTCCTAGAGAAAGCCAGTTCTCTGCGCACGTGGTCCGGAAGTTTCTACTACTGACAACTCATTGCTTCTTGCCTCTCTCCATGATGAGGGGAGGGGACCTTGGAGGCCCCGTGAGCTCTTCCCCAGTTTCCAGCCACCAAAAGAGGTCCTCAGAGAGGGCGGGGACAGGTGCGGGCCCCACCCCTCCTGGGTTCTCCTCTCTGACCGCTTTCAGTACAGCCAGAGGAAAGCCTCCAGGTCTTAGGGAATGAAGCCCTTGTATGGGGATCTTGTTGTTGTCCAGGGTGAAGGCCACAAGGCACTGTGGGGTCACATAGTTGAAGGGCTGAATGGTGATCTTGGCCAGCAGCTTCTCATGCAGCACCTTGCAGGCCGTATTCTTGAAGGCGCTGGTGGCATCCATGTGGGTCCCCGCCTCTGTCAGGGCATTCACGATCTCTAGGCAGTTGTTCTGCTTCGCGATGTGCCCTGGGGTGCTGTTGTCAAAGTCCCAGCTGTCTGGATCGACCCGGCAGTCGAGAGCACCTTGACCACCTGGGGGAAAGGAATCTGACCCCCTAGAAATGGCTGGCCCACACGTTCGTGGTCCGCATCCACTGCCACGTGCAGGAGTGAAGCCATTCTTGCTGAGAGGGGTGCAGTTGAGCAGACCCTCACCCTCTGGGGTTTCATGTCCTCCTGATCAGGACGGCACTCCACTTTCTCCAGCAGGTAGAGCAGGTGGAGGATGATGTCCAGGGCCTTGGTGAACTGGGCTGAGTCCCTGGGCTCCTTGGGCTTGCTCCACTTCCTAGACCCCTTTGCACAGCACCTACATGAGATCTGCAAAGCCAGTTGGCATGCCCAGGCTGCCCCTTGGACAAAGGATTCTGGAGCACTTAGGAGAAGAGTTCATCAGAGGATAGGAAGCTGCTGGCAGTCAGAGGCTCTAGGTTGTTCTGCTGCATGTCTAGGATGTATTTCCATGAGCGGATGCAGAGCTAAAAGCTGTTCCAGTCGGCCTACACAGCATCCTGGTAACGCATAGAGTAGGAAATGTCCGGGTGGGAGGGACCCAGGACCGCTCTCAGGTCAACAGGGCCTGCTTGCGCATCTCATCACACTGCATGATGAGCACCTCCAATTCCTTGGTGGTGTTCACCACCCTGGAATAGTCAGAGGCGAGGACCAGCTGGGACTCAGGTTTAGGCAGATACTTGTTCCTGGTGACGCAGCTCCATGGCCCCTACCAAGAGTTTCAGGACCCTGAGCAGATCCCGTTTCTTAGCCATGTAAGTGGCTCCCAGCAACTCCAAGGCTGTCAGACGGCTTCTCAGCAGGTGCTCAGGGGTTCCCCTGAGGAGGAGCTTCAGCAGCATGTGCCCTGGGGCTGCACACATGCCTGGCTGGTGGAGGGACCTTCTCAGGCCAGCCTTGGCTGCGTCTCCTCTCCAGCAGGCTGCTCCTGGGTGAGGTCCTCCGTTGTGCTCCTGTGGTCCATCACGTGGGCCGCCAGCAGCAGGGTCATGCCATAGCCATCCCATTCCCGGTGGGCCTGGCACCTGAACAGCACCTGCTGGACACCCAGGCCGCCGGCCTCGGTGAGGTCACGCAGGGCCTTGTTGCCCTTGACATTGCTCAGGTTCAGGTGGAAACCCTGCTCTAACCGGTAGAGGGCGATCTGGCGATGGTCTGTGTAACAGTAGGTCAGGAGGCACATACGTGCCTGCGCCGGTTGGCCGCCCCCAGGTAGCCTGGTGCTCACCCTCCGAGTATCGCTCCACATCCAGGTACCCACCAAAGCAGGCAGCACGCAGGGGCTTCGAGCCGACGTGGTGCGGCTCACCAAGTCCTCGCAGCACAGCAGGCTTTGCACCAGGTCCAGGTGGTCAGCGGCTGAGACGGCCCACAGCAGCTGTGCACCCTTGATGGTCTCCTCACTGAAGTATACTGAGCCACCCGCCTCCAGGCTGGCGCCGCCACCGGGTACTTGACCACAACTAGGTGGCTGTAATGGGAGGTGATGACAAGTGGCTTCCCCACCCTCACCCCCCACCCCCATCCCCTTTTAGCACTTTGCTCTTTTCAAATACTACCTGGATGGATCTCACTCTCCAAATTCTAGATTTTCTTTTTGAGTAAGCATGCATAATACAGGACCTAAAAGTCCATCAGAGTCACCATCAGCTTTAATGGTGGGAAAGATGGGAAGCCAGATGTTACCTGCAAATCTTTTCTCTTAAACGGCCAACACAGCTCAATACGACATTTGGAAGGGAATTCATTTGAAAGGAAAATGCAGTCTTACATTGGCCTGAGGATGCTTCCCTTAATTTGGATGAATTAACATATACGGTGGTTCTTAGAAGAACCTCTTCTTGGTGGCTCAGACAGTAAAGAATCTGCTTGCAACGCAGGAGACCCGGGTTCGATCCCTGGGTCAGGAGATCCCCTGGAGAAGGGAATGGCAACCCACTCCAGTATTCTTGCCTGGAGAGTCCCATGGACAGAGGAGACTGGCTGGCTACTGTCCATATTGTTGCAAAGAGTTGGACACGACTGAACGACTAACAGTTGCACTTTCATCCCCAGCAAAGGACTTACTAATGTTTACAGGATGAATGCCTGGAGAATCCCAGGGACGAGGGAGCCTGGTGGGCTGCCGTCTGTGGGGTCGCACAGAGTCGGACACGACTGAAGCGACTTAGCAGCAGCAGCACAGGATGAATATCATCCTAAGAAGAAGGTAAAAAATCATTTGGGAGGATGGAGGAAAATGGAAGAGGAAATGGGAGAATTAAAGTCACTTTCTCTCTCACCAAACCCTCCTCCTCCTTTCTCTGCTGTCTCCCCCTCCTTTCGCTCCCTTTCCGTGGCAGCTCTTCATCTTCACGCCTCAATCTGACTCGTAGTAAGGGCGAAGCTATGATCTTCAAGATGGGCAGTTAAACAGTAGATTTCCCTGCAAAGAAGGACAAGGAGACAGTAATGAATTACCTCCCTGTGTGAGGTGTGTGTTTGTCATGCCCTCGCTCTGATTCCATTTCATGCTTAGCCTAGATTTTGACTTCCAAGAGTATTTTCTTATCCACAAACTATGCAGCTGGGAAAACAGAGATGATAAAGCAATATTATTAAGGAATAACTGGGAAAGGAAACCCAAGAGTCATCTAATTCTACATTTTTCCTGAAGACAGCTAGCCTTCCCTAACCACTTTGCCAATAAAGCAGATGCCATCAAGTAGCTACCCAGGGTTGCTGC
>CAKXYN010000692.1:0-26097 GCA_935064755.1 Tragelaphus eurycerus | reverse complement strand
TGGTACAAATAATACCAGAATTCCTGAGTATCATCTTACCTGGGAGTTTGCTAGCTTCTGAACCAACTCACTCAATAGGTCCACGGAAGGCTGAAGTCAAGCCCTAAACATGCTACTATGACGGTAAGAGAGAAAATCCTTTACAAAGGATGGCCCAGGATTTCTTTCCATTTAGAAGGCTAATTTTCTTTAAATTGAAATTTTATTTATTTATTTAAATAACTGATTTATTTATTTTGTCTACAGCAAATCTTAAGTTCCCCCACCAGTGATCAAACCTGTGCTCCCCTGCAGTGGCAGCCTGGAGTCTTAACTACTGTGCTGCCAGGGAAGTCCCTAAATTGAAATTTTAGATTTAGGTAATAACTAATAAGCGGCTTCCCAGGTGGCATAATGGCAAAGAATCTGCCTGCTAATGTGGGAGACATGGGAGACGTGGGTTTGATCTCTAAGTTGGGAATATTCCCTGGAATAGGAAATGGCAACCCACTCCTGTATTCTTGCCTGGAAAATGCCATAGACACGTAAGCCTGGCAGGCTACAGTGCAAAGGGTCACAGAGAGTCAGACACGACTAAGTGACTGAGCACACACACGCAGTAACTAATGAGCTATGATGAAGATTTTTTGAATGGACAAAAAGTGGGTGGCAATGCCCAAAAGGGGAAAAATATGTTTAATGACTAAACTACAATGTGACAATTGAGAAAAAAACATATTTTCTATGCTCATAAAGAGATATCTAGAGACTTCCCTGGTGGTCCAGTGGCTAAGACTCCACATTCCCAATGCAGAGGACCCGGGTTCAATCCCTGGTAATAGAGCCCACATGCCTCAACTAAGAATTCACATGTCCCAGCCAAGACCCAGTGCAGTCAAATAAATAAACAAATATTTTTAAAAAGGGAGAGAGATATGTCTAAAAAGGGATAATGTCTGTTAAAAAAAAGAAGAAGAAGTTAGGAAGAGATGGAGAAGGTATGGGAAGATAAAGGATTATCTGAGAAGCTACTCTGTGTACCTGATTCCTATCAGGGTCTTTCACGTGTAACATTATATTCAGTTTACACAATCCTGAGAAAAATGTGTTTCTTCAGTTTATAGATAAGGAAATCAAGCTTGAAAATTGCTTTAAAAAGCTTGTTCAGACACCAACCTGGATCTAAATATGTCACTTGGACTCAAAGTTTTCCTTCTCCGTGTAAATGGAATTTATTCTAGACATACTGGTTTACATTTTTCTAGACATCCTTGTAAAAGGGTTTCTACATGATTCTGTTATGATGAAATTACTCTTCCTTGACTGAGCGACTTCAATTTCACTTTTCACTTTCATGCATTGGAGAAGGAAATGGCAACCCACTCCAGTGTTCTTGTCTGGAGAATCCCAGGGACGGGGGAGCCTGGTGGGCTGCCGTCTATGGGGTCGCACAGAGTCGGACACGACTGAAGCGACTTAGCAGTAGCAGTAGCAAGAGTTATTTGTATCATAAGAATCAATTTTGTCTCAATTTCAAAGCCACAAGAAGAGAATCTAGGAAATAAACTTAAAATATCTTAAACTAACGACCATTTAAAAGGAACATGTATTATTTCTACAGCCAGGAAGAATATATACATTTATACTATGTGAAAAGAAAACCCACTTCAAACCAGTTTTAGGTTAGACACAGAGGAATGCCTTAAGCATCCAGGTCAAAATTATAAAGTATGCTCAACATCTGAAAAACTTGACAGTTGCCTCTCTCTGAAGGATTAAACTCAGCCCAGCTTGAAGGCATGAATAATTTCATGAGGTTCTTTCCAGCATGGGCACATCTTACAGGACTTGCAGAGTCTCTCTCTGTCCTCCAGAAAGGGCCATTGAACTCATTCACTTCATTGACGTTTTGATGTGACCCTTAGGATTGACAGACGCAGGCTAAGAAGGTTGCTGTAAGTTTCATAATGAGATGGTAAGTGTTGAGAAACAAAGTGAAAGTTGCTCATTCGTGTCTGACTCTTTCAGACCCCATGGACTATAGCCTGCCAGGCTCCTCTGTTCATGGAATTTTCTAGGCAAGAATACTGGAGTGGGTTGCCATTTCCTTCTCCAAGGGATCTTCCTGACTCAGGGATTGGACCCAGGTTTCTTGAATGGCAGGCAGATTCTTTATCATCTGAGCCACCAGGGAGCCCAAGTGTTCTGAAAAGTACAGACAAAGGCCTTGTATTCTGGACACTAGAATCTCCTGGAAAGGTCCCTGAAAGAATCATTGACAGAAGAATCTAGAAAATGACCCACACTGGGGACAAAGACTATGCCTCACTTCTGAAGACTCTAAGGCTGGATTCGACATTTGTTGGTTGTCTTCTAGATCTCAAACTCACTTAAATTTAGAAAACATTTTAAGAGTTTTCTAAAAATGTCCCATTCATTGCTGAAAATGGCAAAAGGTCTAGGAAAAAGGCAAATGAAAAATGTGAAGTCTGCAGATTAACCAATTGCTATGCGTCTTGCTCCCACAAAGTGAGGTATGCATGGACAGTCCAACCCAAGATGGTAAGCCATAGGTCATGGAAGAAACAATGGATACACAGCATCCTTTGTCCAGACCCCTTTCCAAGCATCAAAATGGCACTCCATCATTATCAGGAAGTCTTTGGTTTCTAGTAAGAAACAGCTTATGAGATGTGGTATTATCTTTTAAAAATGCATTTTTTATAAATATATTTTTAAATTACTGAAAGGAATAAAGTAGTGAAAATTTAGTAAAGCACTAATAACAGAAACAAAACCACACTACGGAATCTCCGAGAGTCTGGTCCAGATGATGACTAACAAATCCCATGGTTTTTACAATAGCGTGTAAAGCACTGTTGAAAATGTTGTCAATTACTGGTTGGGTCACTGAGTAATTTGGAGTAAAATCTGTGAAAGAATCTAGGTGAGGCAATGCTTACTGTGCTTGCTATGTTCTAGAGGAAGCAACTAAGGATATTTACGGTGGGACAGGTGACATGGGAACTTCGATGGCAGCCTTTGTCTGTACACGTAAATGTTCTCATTTGAAAATAATATTTTCTACTTTTTGAAAATAATGTTTTTATTGTGGCAAAGTATATTACATAAAATTTACCATTTTAACCACTCTTAAGTGTCCAGTCTTGGCATTAAGCACATTTGCACTGTTGTGCATCAGCATCATCTTTTTCAGCTTTACCCAGTGAAACTGTACCCTTTAATTGGCAACTCCCCATACCCCTTTCCCCCCAGTCCCTGGTAACCACCATTTCACTTCCTGTCTCTAGGAATGTGACCACTCTAGAAATCTCCTATGAGTTGGAATCATGCCTTATTTGTCAGTCTCATTTGCTGAAGACCGTCCTTTCCTCATTGAACAGTCTCTGCATTCTTGCTGAAAATCATTTCAATAAAAAAATTTTTTAGCTTCCGGTTAAGATGGCGGAGGATTAGGACGGGGAATACGCTTTCTCCTCCACAAATTCATCAATGGGACATCTGGGCGCCGAGTAAATACCACAAACAGCTTCGGACTGCTGGCGGAGGACGTCGGACACCCAGAAAAGCAACTCACTGCCTTCTAAAGGAGGTAGGAAAGAATATAGAAGCCAGAGAGAGACAAAGAGGGAGGGGCGGACCTCTGTCCGGGGAAGGGAGTCTTAAAAAGAGAAGTTTCCAAACACCAGGAAACACTCTCCCTGCGGAATCTGCGCCGAACCTGGGAAACACGGAGACTATCATAACAGGGAGGAGAACAGTTGAGCAATTAGAACCCACAGACTGCGGGCCCTGCGGTAACTTCCGCAGCGGAAAAGCACCGCTGCAAACGCCCGCATCTGCCATTGGGGAGCCGGGGCTGGGCAGGGAGACGCCTTGGCCGTTCCCACGCAGGACGCTCCCCCTGCCGGCGCTCCCCCAGAGGGACGCTCCCCCACGGGACTCTCCCCCGCCGGCCACTCCCGCGCAGGCGTGCCCCCGCCCGCTGTGCCGGCGGCTCCCACGAGGGCCACCCCATCCCCTCCCCCACCCGCCCGCCCGCCATTCCCGTTGCCGGCCCCTCCCCCTCTGCGGGCCTCAGCGCAGACTTCGTTCGCCTGATTGTCTGGAGTGCTGCCTAACTGGAGTAGTTTGGGCCGGCAATCCAGATTGTGCAGCGCCGACCACACGAGTGGCGGGCCTTGGCCCAGAACACCGCCGAACCGTGCACAGAACAAAGAACTATACAGACCAACCACAGAGAAAGGGGCCTATAGATCTTGAGAAATTTAAGCCGGAACAAGGAACTAGCTGAAAATGAACTGAACCCACAACAATAATAGAGAAACTCTTATATAGATTGTTACTATTTTTACCATCATTATTTCCTTTTTTTTTCTTTTCTTTTTTTAATATATATATATTTTTAAATTTTTATTATTTTTTAATTGGAAAAAGGAAAACAAAAATTTTTTTTTTTCCTTTTAATTTTTTTTTTGTTGTTTGTTTTGTTTCTTTTATTTTTATTTTTTTTTAATCCTCTAGTACTTCTTTAATCTCCACGTTTAGATATAACTTTTGCGACCCTGTTTTTTTTTTTTTTTTTTTTTTTTTTTCCTTTTGGTCTTTTGCTTTTTCCTTTCCTTTTTTCTTTTCTTTACTGATTACTGACTAGATCTGTCTCTCTCCTTCACACTCCCTCCTTTTATCCTCCTGACCACCTCTGTCTCCTTCCTCCCTTTTTCCTTCTATGTATAATTCCGTGAACATCTCTGAGCGGTCCAGTTGTGGAATGCATTATAGAAGAAGAAGTTTTTGAGACTACTGTAAAAATAAGACCAATAACTGGAACCAGGAGGCTTAAGTCCATACCCTGATCCCACGAAACACTAATTGACAGGAGCTCATTAAAAGCCTCCATACCTACTCTGAAACCAAGCATCACACAAAGACCAGCAAGTTCCACAACAAGACATATCAAGCAAATTCTCCAGAAAAACAAGAACACAGCCTGAGCTCCAATACACAGGCTACACAAAGCGACCCCAAAAGCATAGACATCTCATAACTCACTACTAGACACTCCACTGCACCCCAGAGAAAAGAAATCCAGCTCCACCCACCAGAACACCGATACAAGCTTCCATAAACAAAAAACCTCGACAAGCCACCGGTACAAACCCACATATAGTGCAGAAACGCCACAATAAAGAGAACTCCACAGACTACCAGAATACAGTAAAGACGCCCCAAACTTAGCAATTTAAACAAGATCAAAAGACAGAAGAATTCCCAGCAGGTAAAGGAACAGGATAATTACCCACCAAACCAAACAAAAGAGGAAGAAATAGCGAACCTACCTGATAAAGAATTCCGAATAATGATAGTGAAATTAATCCAAAATCTGGAAAGCAAAATGGAATCATGGATAAATAGCCTGGAGAAAAGCATTGAGAAGATGCAAGAAAGATTTAACAAGGACCTAGAAGAAATAAAAAAGAGTCAATATATAATGAATAATGCAATAAATGAGATCCAAAACACTCTGGAGGCAACAAATAGTAGAATAACAGAGGCAGAAGATAGAATTAGCGAATTAGAAGATAGAATGGCAGAATTAAAGGAATCAGAGGAGAAAAAAGAAAAACGAATTAAAAGAAATGAGGACAATCTCAGAGACCTCCAGGACAATATTAAACGTTACAATATTCGAATCATAGGAGTCCCAGAAGAAGAAGACAAAAAGAAAGACCATGAGAAGATACTAGAGGAGATAATAGTTGAAAACTTCCCTAAAATGGGGAAGGAAATAATCACTCAAGTCCAAGAAACCCAGAGAGTCCCAAATAGGATAAACCCAAGACGAAACACCCCAAGACACATATTAATCAAATTAACAAAGATCAAACACAAAGAACAAATATTAAAAGCAGCAAGGGAAAAACAACAAATAACACACAAGGGAATTCCCATAAGGATAACAGCTGATCTTTCAATAGAAACTCTCCAAGCCAGGAGGGAATGGCAAGACATACTTAAAGTGATGAAAGAAAAGAACCTACAGCCCAGATTATTGTACCCAGCAAGGATCTCATTCAAATATGAAGGAGAAAAAAAAAAAAAAAAAAAAAGAAAAAAAAAAAAAAAAAAAACACACAAACAAAAAACCAAAACAAAAAAAAAAAAAAAAATATTCTAGAGAAAGAAAAAAAAAAAAAAAAAAAAAAAAAAAAAAAAAAAAAAAAAAAAAAAAAAGAGAATAAATTTATTAATAATTACCTTAAATGTAAATGGGTTGAATGCCCCAACCAAAAAAAAGAGACTGGCTGAATGGATACAAAAACAAGACCCCTCCATATGCTGTCTACAAGAAACCCACCTCAAAATAGGGGACACATACAGACTGAAAGTCAAGGGCTGGAAAAAGATTTTCCACGCAAATAGAGACCAAAAGAAAGCAGGAGTAGCAATACTCATATCAGATAAAATAGACTTTAAAACAAAGGATGTGAAAAGAGACAAAGAAGGTCACTACCTAATGATCAAAGGATCAATCCAAGAAGAAGATATAACAATTATAAATATATATGCACCCAACTTAGGAGCACCACAATATATAAGACAAATACTAACAAGAATGAAAGGAGAAATCAACAATAACACAATAATAGTGGGAGACTTTAATACCCCACTCACACCAATGGATAGATCAACTAAACAGAAAATTAACAAGGAAATACAAACTTTAAACGATACAATAGACCAGTTAGAACTAATTGATATCTATAGGACATTTCATCCCAAAACAATGAATTTCACCTTTTTCTCAAGTGCACACGGAACCTTCTCCAGGATAGACCACATCCTGGGCCATAAATCCAGCCTTGGTAAGTTCAGAAAAATTGAAATCATTCCGAGCATTTTTTCTGACCACAATGCAGTAAGAGTAAATCTCAATAACAGGAGAAAATCTATTAAAAAGACCAACATATGGAGGCTGAACAACACACTCCTGAATAACCAACAAATCACAGAAGAAATCAAAAAAGAAATCAAATTCTGCATAGAAACGAATGAAAATGAAAACACTACAACCCAAAACCTGTGGGACACTGTAAAAGCAGTCCTAAGGGGAAAGTTCATAGCAATACAGGCATACCTCAAGAAACAAGAAAAAAGCCAAATAAATAACCTAACTCTACACCTAAAGCAACTGGAAAAGGAAGAAATGAAGCACCCCAAGGTTAGTAGAAGGAAAGAAATCCTAAAAATTAGGCAGAAATAAATGCAAAAGAAACAAAAGAAACCATAGCAAAAATCAACAAAGCCAAAAGCTGGTTCTTTGAAAGGGTAAATAAAATTGACAAACCACTAGCCAGACTCATCAAGAAACAAAGGGAGAAAAATCAAATCAATAAAATTAGAAATGAAAATGGAGAGATCACAACAGACAGCACAGAAATACAAAGGATCATAAGAGACTACTATCAGCAATTATATGGCAATAAAATGGACAATGTGGAAGAAATGGACAAATTCTTAGAAAAGTACAACTTCCCGAAACTGGATCAGGAAGAAATAGAAAATCTTAACAGACCCATCACAAGCACAGAAATTGAAACTGTAATCAGAAATCTTCCAGCAAACAAAAGCCCAGGTCCAGACGGCTTCACAGCTGAATTCTACCAAAAATTTAGAGAAGAGCTAACACCTATCCTACTCAAACTGTTCCAGAAAATTGCAGAAGAAGGCAAACTTCCAAACTCATTCTATGAGGCCACCATCACCCTAATACCAAAACCTGACAAAGATCCCACAAAAAAAGAAAACTACAGGCCAATATCACTGATGAACATAGATGCAAAAATCCTTAACAAAATTCTAGCAATCAGAATCCAACAACACATTAAAAAGATCATACATCATGACCAAGTGGGCTTTATCCCAGGAATGCAAGGATTCTTCAATATCCGCAAATCAATCAACGTAATACACCACATTAACAAACTGAAGAATAAAAACCATATGATTATCTCAATAGATGCAGAGAAAGCCTTTGACAAAGTTCAACATCCATTTATGATAAAAACTCTCCAGAAAGCAGGAATAGAAGGAACATACCTCAACATAATAAAAGCTATATATGACAAGCCCACAGCAAACATTATCCTCAATGGTGAAAAATTGAAAGCATTTCCTCTAAAGTCAGGAACAAGACAAGGATGCCCACTTTCACCATTACTATTCAACATAGTTTTGGAAGTTTTGGCCACAGCAATCAGGGCAGAAAAAGAAATAAAAGGAATCCAAATTGGAAAAGAAGAAGTAAAACTCTCACTATTTGCAGATGACATGATCCTCTACGTAGAAAACCCTAAAGATTCCACCAGAAAATTACTAGAACTGATCAATGAATATGGTAAAGTTGCAGGATATAAAATTAACACACAGAAATCCCTTGCATTCCTGTACACTAATAACGAGAAAATAGAAAGAGAAATTAAGGAAACAATTCCATTCACCATTGCAATGAAAACAATAAAATACTTAGGAATATATCTTCCTAAAGAATCTAAAGACCTATATATAGAAAACTATAAAACACTGGTGAAAGAAATCAAAGAGGACACTAATAGATGGAGAAATATATCATGTTCATGGATTGGTAGAATCAATATAGTGAAAATGAATATACTACCCAAAGCAATTTATAGATTCAATGCAATCCCCATCAAGCTACCAACGGTATTCTTCACAGAGCTAGAACAAATAATTTCTCAATTTGTATGGAAATACAAAAAACCTCGAATAGCCAAAGCTATCTTGAGAAAGAAGAACGGAACTGGAGGAATTAACCTGCCTGACTTCAGGCTCTACTACAAAGCCACAGTCATCAAGACAGTATGGTACTGGCACAAGGACAGAAATATAGATCAATGGAACAAAATAGAAAGCCCAGAGATAAATCCACATAGATAAATCCAGAGATAAAGGCACATATGGTCACCTTATCTTTGACAAAGGAGGCAAGAATATACAATGGATTAAAGACAATCTCTTTAACAAGTGGTGCTGGGAAAACTGGTCAAACACTTGTAAAAGAATGAAACTAGAACACTTTCTAACACCATACACAAAAATAAACTCAAAATGGATTAAAGAGCTAAATGTAAGACCAGAAACCATAAAACTCCTAGAGGAAAACATAGGCAAAACACTCTCTGACTTACATCACAGCAGGATCTTCTATGACCCACCTCCCAGAATATTGGAAATAAAATCAAAAATGAACAAATGGGACCTAATCAAACTTAAAAGCTTCTGCACAACAAAGGGAACTATAAGCAAGGTGAAAAGACAGCCTTCAGAATGGGAGAAAATAATAGCAAATGAAGCAACTGACAAACAACTAATCTCAAAAATATACAAGCAACTTCTACAGCTCAATTCCAGAAAAATAAATGACCCAATCAAAAAATGGGCCAAAGAACTCAATAGACATTTCTCCAAAGAAGACATACAGATGGCTAACAAACACATGAAAAGATGCTCAACATCACTCATTATCAGAGAAATGCAAATCAAAACCACTATGAGATACCATTTCACGCCAATCAGAATGGCTGCTATCCGAAAGTCTACAAGCAATAAATGCTGGAGAGGGTGCGGAGAGAAGGGAACCCTCTTGCACTGTTGGTGGGAATGCAAACTAGTACAGCCACTTTGGAGAACAGTATGGAGATTCCTCAAAAAACTGCGAATAGAACTGCCTTATGATCCAGCAATCCCACTGCTGGGCATATACACTGAGAAAACCAGAATTGAAAGAGACACCTGTACCCCAATGTTCATAGCAGCACTGTTTGCAATAGCCAGAACGTGGAAGCAACCTAGATGTCCATCCACGGATGAATGGATAAGCAAGCTGTGGTACATATACACAATGGAGTATTACTCAGCCATTAAAAAGAATACATTTGAATCAGTTCTAAGGAGGTGGATGGAACTGGAGCCTATTATACAGAGTGAAGTAAGCCAGAAACAAAAACACAAATACAGTATACTAACGCATATATATGGAATTTAGAAAGATGGTAAAAAATAACCCTATTTACGAGACAACAAAAGAGACACTGATGTATAGACCAGACTTTTGGACTCTGGGACCGGGAGAGGGTGAGATGATTGGGGAGAATAGCATTGAAATATGTATAATATTATATCTGAAATGTATTAATTGTTCAAACTAAACACTATCATGTTACAATTTGTTCATACTAGATGTTTGTAATGTTTCTGATAATCAATAAAAGAGATTCTTGATCAAAAAAAAAAATAAATTTTATAGTTTTTGAAGAAGAAAAGCCTAGAACAAAAAAAAGCAGTAACTCCGTCCTGAAAAAAAAAACAAGCACCGCGCTATATATTTAAATATATAAAAAAAAAAAAAAAAAGGGCTCTCCCCCCCCCCGGCCGGGGCGGGGAAAACAAAAAAAAAGGAGAGCCGAAAAGGGTGGGGGGTCAACACCCTTCTCCCTGTTGTTAAAGGGGGAAACAAAAAAAAAAAAAAAAACAAAAAAGCCTTTGTGCTACCCTGCACGGTTAGGAGGTCTGCACCCTTTCTAAGGCAAAACAGCCAAGACCCTACCCTGCATGTTTTGCAGAAGAAGTGTTTGCCAAATATAATTCTTAGATGCTGTGTGCTGTGCTGTGCTCAGTCGCTTCAGTAGTGTCCAGCTCTTTCACATCCCAATGGACTGGAGCCTTCCAGGCTCCTATGTCCATGTAATTCTTCAGGCAAGAATCCTGGAGTGGGTTGCCATACCCTCCTCTACGGGACCTTCCCAACCCAGGAATCAAACCCTCTTCCCTTGTGTCTCCTGCAACGGCAGGCAGGTTCTTCACCACGAGCACCACCTGGGAAACCCTAATTGTTTAGATACCCTTGGCCAAAGGCAAAACCGGACAGTAGAAAAAACAGCTGAATTTTCTACTGTCTGAATATGTTCTTCATATTCTTTTCTCGCTAGAGGTCTATTACCAGGGTGACTGGCAATAGGAATGAACTCCTTTAAAGTGTACAACTGGGGACTTCCGGTTAAGTCCCCGAGCTTCAACTGCAGGGGGCAAGACTTTAATTCCTGGTTGGGGAACTAAGACCCTGAATGCCATGTGGTGTGGCCAAAAAAACAACAGCAACAACAAAACCCTAGAATATACACCTGAGCACAGAAAATGTGGCCAATATTTTACAATAACTTTAAATGAAGTACAAAATATAGAAATATTGAATAACTATGTTATACGAATATAATATGGTAAATCAATTATATTTCCAAAAATAAATAAATAAGGCTATAAAAATTGCAAAAAAAAAAAAAAAGGGGGGGGACTTCTTTGGTGGTCCAGTGGTTAAGAATCCAGCTTCCAATGCAGGGGACACAGGTGCCATCCCTGGTGGGCTTTGTGGAACGACTAAGCTCTCAAGCCACAACTACTGAGCCTGCAAGCTTCAACTAAAGAGCTGCAACAAAGATCCTGAGTGCTGCTTCCTAGACCCGACACAGCCAAAATAAGTACATACATAACTCAGCAGTGGCCACAGGACTGGAAAAGGTCAGTTTTCATCCCAATCCCAAAGAAAGACAATGCCAAAGAGTGCTCAAACTACCGCACAATGCACTCATCTCACACGCTAGTAAAGTAATGCTCAAAATTCTCCAAGCCAGGCTTCAGCAATATGTGAACTGTGAACTTCCTGATGTTCAAGCTGGTTTTAGGAAAGGCAGAGGAACCAGAGATCAAATTGCCAACATCTGCTGAATCACGGAAAAAGCAAGAGAGTTCCAGAAAAACATCTATATCTGCTTTATTGACTATGCCAAAGCCTTTGACTGTGTAGATCACAATAAACCGTGGAAAATTCTTCAAGAGATGGGAATACCAGACCACCTGATCTGCCTCTTGAGAAATCTGTATGCAGGTCAGGAAGCAACAGTTAGAACTGGACATGGAACAACAGACTGGTTCCAAATAGGACAAGGAGTACGTCAAGGCTGTATATTGTCACCATGTTTATTTAACTTCTATGCAGAGTACATCATGAGAAATGCTGGACTGGAAGAAACACAAGTTGGAATCAAGATTGCTGGGAGAAATATCAATAACCTCAGATATGCAGATGATATCACCCTTATGGCAGAAAGTGAAGCGGAACTAAAAAGCCTCTTGATGAAAGTGCAAGTGGAGAGTGAAAAGGTTGGCTTAAAGCTCAACATTCAGAAAACGAAGATCATGGCATCTGGTCCCATCACTACATGGGAAATAGATGGGGAAACAGTGTCAGACTTTATTTTTCTGGGCTCCAAAATCACTGTAGATGGTGACTGCAACCATGAAATTAAAAGACGCTTACTCCTTGGAAGGAAAGTTATGACCAACCTAGATAGCATATTCAAAAGCAGAGACATTACTTTGCCAACAAAGGTTCACCTAGTCAAGGCTATGGTCTTTCCTGTGGTCATGTATGGATGTGAAAGTTGGACTGTGAAGAATGCTGAGCGCTGAAGAATTGATGCTTTTGAACTGTGGTGTTGGAGAAGACTCTTGAGAGTCCCTTGGACTGCAAGGAGATCCAACCAGTCCATTCTGAAGGAGATCAGCCCTGGGATTTCTTTGGAAGGGAATGATGCTAAAGCTGAAACTCCAGTATTTTGGCTACCTCATGCGAAGAGTTGACTCATTGGAGAAGAGTCTGATGCTGGGAGGGATTGGGGGCAGGAGGAGAAGGGGACGGCAGAAGATGAGATGGCTGGATGGCATCACTGACTCGATGGATGTGAGTCTCAGTGACCTCCGGGAGTTGGTGATGGACAGGGAGGCCTGGTGTGCTGTGATTCACGGGGTCGCAAAGAGTCGGACACGACTGAGCGACTGATCTGATCTGATCTACTCCTTGGAAGGAAAGTTATGACCAACCTAGATAACATATTCAAAAACAGAGACATTACTTTGCCAACAAAAGTTCGTCTAGTCAAGGCTATGGTTTTTTCCTGTGGTCATATATGGATGTGAGAGCTGGACTGTGAAGAAGGCTGAGCGCCGAAGAATTGATGCTTTTGAACTGTGGTCTTGGAGAAGACTCTTGAGAGTCCCTTGGACTGCAAGGAGATCCAACCAGTCCATTCTGAAGGAGATCAGCCCTGGGATTTCTTTGGAAGCAATGATGCTGAAGGTGAAACTCCAATACTTTGGCCAACTCAAGCGAAGACATGACTCATTGGAAAAGACTCTGATGCTGGGAGGGATTGGGGGCAGGAGGAGAAGGGGACGACAGAGGATGAGATGGCTGGATGGCATCACTGACTCGATGGACGTGAGTCTGGGTGAACTCCAGGAGTTGGTGATGGACAGGAAGCCTGGCGTGCTGCCATTCATGGGGTTGCAAAGAGTCGGACACGACTGAGTGACTGATCTGATCTGATCTGACATAGTACTCATCTTTTTAAAAAACTGCAAAGCAAAAGTACACAATTTAATGGTATTTAGAATATTCACAGGGTTGGACAACCACGATGGCCGTCATATTCAGAAACCCCACGCCTACTAGCATTCACTTCCCATCTCCTCTTAACTTTGTCAGCCCCAGGCAATTACTACCTTTTATCTCTGTGCATTTGCCTGTTTGGGACATTTCACAGTAAGTAGAATCATATAATATGTGATTCTCTCTGAGTAGTATAATGTTTTCAAAATATATCCATGATGTAACATGTATCAATACTTCATTCCTTTTTATTGCCAAATACTATTCCACTGTATTGCTGCTGTTGTTTAGTCGCTAAGTCTTGTAGAGATACCACTCTTTATTTTTCATTCATTAATTGATGGACATTTGGGTTATTTCCACTTTTTGTTAATTATGAATAATGTAGTTAGGGACATTCAAGTACAGTTGTGTGGATCCCATTTACATTTCACAAGATGATTAAAGAGGACATCCTTTGATTCAAATGACTGACAATTTCAGCAACAAGACTTGAACAAAATGCTCAAAACCAGGAAATCCATTTTAGTGATATTCTAGCCTCTACAGTCCATGGGGTCACAGAGTTGGACACAATTGAGGGAATGAACTGAACTGAGCCTCTAACAAATCGTTCTAAAAATGACAACCTTCTAAGCCCACAGCCTAAGTCATGCTTCATTCCATGTTATCATTCATTCAACAAATATTACAACTGTGTGCCAGGTAATGGGTTGGAACTAAAGTCATGATGGTGAACAAGATAGATATTGTCCATTTACACAGCTGAGAGGCATCAACGAGATTGTTAATTGAGCAAACAAATATAATAAAAGCTTATACCATAAAGGAATTACACAGCCATTAGATGGCAGCTAAACACACAGCTGTAATAGGAAGAGGAAAATGCCAATAAAACTAATAGAAATATATATAGGACTTCCCTGTTGGTCCGGTGGCTAAGACGCTATGCTCCCAATGCAGCAGGCCTGGGTTCAGTCCCTGGGCAGGGAACTAGATTCCATATGCCTCAACTAAGAGTTAGAATGCCACAACTAAAGAGCCCAAGTGCTGCAAAAAAGATCAAAGATCCCACGTGCTGCAAGAAGGGCCTGGCATAGTCACATAAATAAATAAAAATAAATATTAAAAAATATACATACAGTTGAAAGTGATCCCAAGGTTCATCTCCTTTACTGCCTAGTTAATATTCAAAGTCAAACATTTTATAAATGTATCAAATGTACTCATCCCCAAAATATAATTGCTCATACTTTTAAAGATCTCTTAGAAGGAAACACATTGTTCCTCACAACCTTATCTCAATATTTTATAAGGGTCATACAATCTTCCTTTAAATCTATTTCAAATCCTTTATTCAGGTAAGTCTTTGCCCTCCTTTTCATCAGAACAAATATAAAACATATCACTAATGTGGCTTTTTTAAAAGTCCTTCAGATACTTAACATTAATAACTTATCACTGGGGACTTCCCTGACGGTCCAGTGTTTAAGACTCTATGCTTCCAATGCAGGGGATGTGGGTTCAATTCTTGATCAGGGAATTAAGATCCTGGCAGGTCAAAAAATTCAAAAATAAATAATGTCACTTTATTCGAGTTTTGTTTCACCTGGGCACTTTATTTTTCCCAATTTGTTAACCATCCTTATGACTCTTCTCAATGACTTAACTCTTATTGCAGAGCTAAGACTAGATCCTTGCTTAGCCAAGGCTAAGACCTGAACTTACTACAAGGTCCTCTGTGACCTGATCTTGTAGGTTGGCCTATTGATTTTGGGCTTTATACCCACAAGACCTTCTCTTAAACTATTCTTAGAAGGTAGTTGGCCCAGAAAAAAGGAAACTTGCAGGGCTCAGAAAGAAACCAACTCAACACTGCTTTGGGTAAAAAACAAACCATCAGATAAACTCAAAATGCATGCCTTCTAAGCATGCATTCAAATCAGGACCATCATGATGCTTACATATGAAAATATAAGTATTCTCCTATGCCCCCTACCCTTCTGCCTTGACCTTATCTTCCACTACTTCATTTATAACCATGCCTCCCAAATGGCCAAGACCATAATGACCTAAATAGCTCCCTTCTCCGCATTCCCACCAGCAACCTAGTCATGTTCTGTGTTTCCTGCACATCTTACAGGTTATAGAACATTTTGAATAAGCACTGGATCTGGTACTGATCACTTTTTAACTGTCTCACTATGACCCTTTTTACCCATTCCACCAAGAATATTAGTTTCTATTTAAACACACTTTCAGTATGCTCTGACGGGTAGCCACTGAGCTCAAGATTTGTGTAGTGAAAAACAATCACTTCTGGGACTCCACTGGTAGTCCAGTGGCAAAGGCATCAAGCTCCAAATGCCGGGGGCCCAGGTTCCATCCCTGTTCAGGGAACTAGATCCATAAACAACAACAATACACACACACACACACATGCAGCCTGCTAAAAGAGCCTTCCTCCAGCTCTTCTGATAATGTTCCCTACTCTTGCTCAAGACTACCAGATTCTACTAAAACAATGAAGTTATGCTTCTATGCAGGGGAAAAGATAGACAACTTGGCCTATTGCTGTCATTTAAAACCAACTCCTTCCTCTGGGGAACAGAGAAACATTTCCCCATCTTGTTGTTTCTGATAGACTCAAAGAAGGTCTCCCTTGATGTGTTTTGAAAGTTGTTTCTCATTTCCTGCTCGAGCTCTGCTGCTGTTTCTTGGTCTTCCTCCTTGGCCCTCTGCCAGGCCCCTGCTTGGTACAGCATTCCTGTTCAGGTCTTGGCTATTCAAGCACTTCTTCGCTCATCACATTGGGTTTCCTCCTACCTTCCCCACCTTCCCGAAACTGGCCTCTTATGTTTCCTGTACCTAAGTTTCATTAAAGCACAGTCAGGACCACAGGAGTCTCCTGTCTTTTTCTATTCAACCTCTGTAGTGAGTTTCCTCGTAAATACCTGAAATCCACTTTCACAGATTCAGGTGTATTAATACTGCTGATGCTTAGCCACTTAAGATCCTAAGATGAACGTCTTTCGCAATCACGCATCTAATGCTACGTTTGTAACAGGCATCTTCGTGGACTTTTCTGCTTTCTTCTCTAAAACGACCCCGCTGTTTCTCTAGGAGTTGATTTGGATCCATAAGGCAGAAGAGGGCAAGCAGCCCCCTGACACCACCCAGATAGATGACAGGGTCAGAGGTTCAGAAAGCCTGCACTCCTCTTCTCTTAAATGACAGATCTGCATCAGGAATCCTTGGAAGGGTTCCCTTTGCCTTTTCTAAAAAGTTTCTTTGGAAACTATGCGCTTCCTGACTGATGACCTCTGTTTATATCTTCTTAAGTCACTAAAAGAGTTGTTCAAAGGGTCAAATAGCCTTACTTTTAAGTTCCTAGTTATTCTTAAAACAGTCCATGCTTTTGAGTCTCATGTAAGTTACACATGAGACAAATCAAACAAGGCCTTAAGTCAACAAGAGAGATTCTTTTACCTTTAATTTTCCTTATTTTTTAAAAGTATTTCCTATATTTTAGGCAAACCCATGAAACCATACTGACTTAGTGCATTTGCCTAAGTGCATTTTCTATTATTATTTATTTGCTAGCTAATGGCACCCCACCCCAGTACTTTTGCCTGGAAAATCCCATGGACGGAGGATCCTGGTAGGCTCCAGTCCATGGGGTCGCTAAGAGTCAGACACGACTGAGCGACTTCACTTTGACTTTTCACTTTCATGCATTGGGGAAGGAAATGGCAACCCACTCCACTGTTCTTGCCTGGAGAATCCCGGGGACGGGGGAGCCTGGTAGGCTTCCTTCTATGGGGTCGCACAGAGTCGGACACGACTGAAGCGACTTAGCAGTAGCAGTAGCAATGGCTTATTCTCCAAACCTGCTCAAGATCCTTTCAGTAGCATATTAATATTCAGTAATTAAATAATTACCCCTTATTGAGTGCCTACACTGGAAGAAAGGCACAGCACTAACTACATTATATGAATATACTTAGATGTCAATAAAGCCAGTATCATAAGTATTCTTAATCTTAATTAACTGGTGAGAAGATGAAGGCTCAGAGAAGTTAAATAATGTCTGGTTTGCTAAATACAGGAGTGTTTACACTCAACTTCCCACTGACATGCTCCATGAGAGGGGACACTCTATCACTGCTCCCTTAGGTCTGTAAAGGGCTAATTATCCAACAAGAGATGTTCTTACATCTTAAGACAATTTATCTTTCTTCTTTGGCTCTAGAACAAGGGGAGTATTCTATAGGGCCTTACCAAGAGAAGAGATTTTTTTCATTAAGAGTATAAGAAGTCTTACTTTCCTGAGTAACAAGCACAAAGGGATGGATAGTTTAATACAGTATGAATGAATATGTTATAAATCATAATAGTACTATTAGTAAATCCTATCAAACAATATCATTAGCTTTGAATCTTAGAAAGATACATACAAAAGGACAGTGATTTCCTATCTCACACTGTAAATTCAATTAACAAAACTGGGACTCCAGCTTATACAGAGATATATACAGAGACCAGTTCAGCACATGGAATCACAGAGGTCCTAAGACAAGCTATGAATAGAGACATAAATGTGGGTCTCAAAAATAAAGAGACAAAGCTATATTTAATTACACTGTTCCTGAGGACATTTTGTAGCTATGAAGAGAAGAGGGATATAGTCATGGAAATCTGAAAACAGGATATCAATTACTCATTTATTCCTAGTAAATAAAAAATAAGGACACTGACATCTCTGTTAATAGAGCTGTTTGACTGCTCAGTGGCCCCAGTTTGGGTCCCAATCAGAGCGTCACAGGGTCACACACAAAGATGACTAACATTCCAGGACAGAGGGCACCAGGACCACATGCAGCAGACGGAGACATCAGGTCCCAGAACGCTGGAACTGAAAAAACTACAATACACAGACCTAAGGTTACACTCTTCAGGACCAGGGGTACAATCCTGGCTCTGCCATTTGTTCTGATCCCAGGGAAGTTATATATACCCGCTGTGCCTCTATTCCTTCATCAGTGAAATGGGAATCAGAACAAAAGTAAGTAAAAAACAGAGGGTATTTGGGACTGCTCCAGCAGTCCAGTGGTTAAGACTGCATCTTCCAATACAGTGGACACAGCTGATCCCTCGTCAGGGCCTAAGGTCCCACATGCCATGTTGCCGTTGTTTTTATTCAGCTGCTCAGTTGCATCTGACTCTGTGTGACCCCGTGGGCTGTAGCGTTCCAGGCCTTCCTGTCCTTCACCATCTCCTGGAGTTTACTCAAACTCATGCCATGTGGTGTGGCCAAAAATCTTTTTTTAAAAAAAAAGAGTCTTGAGAGGTATTACTACATAATAATATGTAAAGCATGGAGGACTCAATGAGCAATTCCCTTACATTTATACTGAAAGGGGACTTTACGCAAATTAAGAAAATAGCAAAAACACGTAATTAAATAGCACATATGTAACCACATTTTAGGAAAGACTGTTAAACATCTCACTTTCTCGATACGCCAAAACTGGGTATCACAGTGATGCAAGTCTGTCGAACTAGTACTTATGAAACATCGATAACTGGTATCTTACTTTGCCTTGTGAAGATAACACCCATGAAATGTTTTTTAAAAAATGCTGACAAGGGACTTGCTTGGTGGTTCAGTGGCTAAGACCATCCTCCCAATGCAGGGGGCCCAAATTTGATCCCTGCTCAGGGAACTAGATCCCACATGCCAAAACTAAGACGTCACATGCAGCCATGAACACAGAAGATCCTGCATGCAACAACTAAGACTCGGCATGGCCAAATAAATATATATTTTTTTAAATAAATAAAATTCTGACAATACCTAGACTAGTTCTCACCAAAGAAGAAGCGATATCAATTTAGAAGACTACCACTAGCTTGCATCCTTTCTTAAATAAATGCGTTGAGTTTGCACTTTTCATCTTTCAGAAAACAAAAACCAAACATTCTATGCTATCTTGAAATGTCAAGAAACAAATATAACCAATGAAAGGAAGTCTAAAAGTGGTATGCACAAAACAGTTCCAATGTGGACAAGAATTTGCCATCATACTCTGCTTAAAATTATTAAGCATCATTAATACACCATCAGCTGTTGCATATCACTCTCTTCCCTAGTTACCCACAAAACACCATTCTATCTCAACTGTACCCTTCCTTATGTAAGACAATTTAGAGAACCAGTATTAATTCATATAATTGGGAGAGGAACCAAAGAGGAACCAAATCAATTTCTATTTATTTCCATTTCCTCCTCACTGCAAAATAAGAATGCCACAAACCAGTTTGTGGACAGCCCATTTTCGAAAATTCAAAAACAGAAGAGTAGGAAAATCCATTTTTGTCTGAGATAATACATGACCAACAAATCAAGAAGCATGACATTTAATAACACAGCCCTGTTCACATCTATTCGTTTTTGGTAACCATGCCCTTCACACCTTTACATTTGAGAAATGTTAGAGCTCGATGGAAAAAAATGAATTAGATAAGTACAACACCTGTGTTACAAAGCTTTGTCAGATTTGCTCAAACTAAGCTCTCATATAAGTATTTGTATGGCAAGAGCTAGACCAAAATATTCCGCCATCAAAAAAAAAAAAAAAGTAGCACTCTTTTTAATTCTTAGCTGGGGAAAGGGTAGAGGAAGCAAGTAGAATTTTTGTGATTTAAGGTTCTCACCTATAAAATGTTAATTTCAAGCTCCTTAAGATTTGTAAGATAACAGCTTATAGGAAGGAAAATTTCCAACTTATAACATTTAACAGCATCAATCCAACTACTTTAGTGATGAAACAGCTTGATGGAAAAGATAAAGAAGTAAAAAGTGAATGTAAAGTCCCTTTACTTCCTCAGCTATTCAAAGTCCTCATAATCAGCTGTCCCCCAACCCTTTTGGCATCAGGAACCAGTTTTGTGGAATCGTTTCAGGATGATTTAAGCACACATTTATTGGGCACTTTATTTCTGTTATTTTTACATTATGATATATAATGAAATAATAATACAACTCACCATAATGCAGAATCAGTGGGAGCCCTGAGCTGGTTTTCCTGCAGCTAGACGGTCCCATCTGGGGGTGATGGGAGAGCGATGGGGAGCGGCTGTAAATACAGATGAAGCGTCTCTCATTTGCCTGCCCACCGCTCACCTCCTGCTGTGTGGCCCAGTTCCTAACAGGCGAGGACCAGTACCAGTCCTCAGCCTGGGGGTCGGGGACCTCTGCTCACAATAGGACTTTCATCCAGACAGTCCGGGAACTTGCAGAAATAGGAACAATGCTCCCTGCAAGGCCTTAGGGTAAGTTGTGGCTCCTTTAATTGGTATATTTACAACTTAAATAGCCTGTTCCTGGGGCTCACTGCTGAGTTGTCATCATTTCATACACATGAAAAGATTTCAATGTCTATCAACAATAATAATTTCATATCTTTAAAAAATTAACAAACATCTTATAGCCATTAAAAACAAAATGACATTAAATAATAAAAACTACTATTTAAAAGGGGCTTCCCTGGTAGCTCAGCTGTTAAAGAATCCACCTGCAATGCAGGAGACCCCAGTTCTATTCCTGAGTTGGGAAGATCCCCTGGAGAAGAGATTTGTCAAAAGATAGAAAGTTATTTCTGTCTACCTGTAGGACAGGATTTTTTAAAATGCTTTTTGAATTTCCCTAATGGATGTGATTTACTTTAAAAAAATTATTTACAGAGGACTAGATATTAATTCTCACCTTTACTGTGATTTGCTTTTCAAATGAGTAAAAAAGAAATTTTTTAAAGGGACAGATTTTTTTCCATTTATTAAAAACACTTGAGCTTTAAAAACATTACTAGCTTCAAAGTGAATGAAGGATGATAAACAGGGACTTCCTTGGTGGTCCACTGGGTAAGAATCCACCTTCCAGCGCAGGGGATGAACGTACAATCCCTGGTCAGAGAAATAAGATTCCCACATGCCTCCACGGCAACTGAGCCATGCTCCTAGTGAAGCCCACCTGTCGCCATGGAGACGCAACACAGACCAAAAAGAAAAGGATGCTAAACAAACAAATCTACTTTTATAATCTCTCCAACTGCTGACACAGACTTTTAAATAAATATCACGCTCCCAAGGTTTTCCCTGATATGAGAATTTGGATATTGGATCTATGGACATCCATCCTCTCCATGAAGTAGCCTCAGGACATTTGGCTACATAGGGCATAGTTTAAACAGTGAACAGTCATACAGATTGAAGGCATAATGACGAAACCATCAAAAACACTTTCCAATGATCCCTGACCCAACAAGAATCTTATCCTTCAATCTCAATCCACCATCCACTTCATCACACCCAATTTAGATTCTGTAGTCCAGCTTCATGAGCAATTCTTTGCAATATCTTCATCTGTCTGACCCTCTGCACTAGTCTGGCAATCCATCCAGTTCCAGTCAGGACTTCCCTGGTGGTCCAGTGATTAAGAATCTGTCTGGCAAGGCACGGGATGTGGGTTCTACCCCTGATCCAGGAACTAAGATTCCCATGTGCTGCAAGGCAACTGAGGCTGTGTGCCACAACCAGTGAGTTCACGTGCCCTGGAGCCCATGCTCTGTAACAAGAGAAGCCCAAGCACTGCAACTAGAGAGCAGGCCCTGCTTGCTGTACCTAGAGAAAGCCCACTCCAAGAACTAAGGCCCAGCACAGCCGAAAATAAATTCAAAACAAATACAGGTTCAACCGAACTATTTCCCATGGAGCCGCTAAAACTGCTGGAAGGGAAGAAAAAAAAAAACACCTCACACAACTCTGCTTAATGGTCTTAATTTTCTTAACATAAATCTCAAACGTAACTCTGCTAAATGATTCTTCTATGCTTTCCTCATGATTTTACTTTTTTATTTTCCAAGATTACAATCTGTTTCATAGAGGTTTTTTCTCCCCTCAAACTTCCAATATCCTCTCCTTACTCTTAGCTGATCACCTCCCTTTCTGTGTCATTGACAGGTGAGAACTACTTCACCCTCTCACCCTCATCCGCCAGATTTACGTGCCCACAGATAATGCCTTCCTGGCTGGAAAGTTGGAATAGCTGTCTCTGTTCCTAAGGCTAAGCCTCCCACTAAATCCCAAGGCTTTGTTCAGTTTCTTCCCTCCTACAGTCACACCTTTCTTTTCTCTAGATCATTCTCAAGAGCATACAAGCTTATTTTTAACACTGTTCATCTTAAAAACCAAAACTCATCATTTTATGTTCATAATTCCCTGTAACTATGTAACCCGATGATATACATATGTATGCATGAGGTCTTGTGACCCCACTGTAGCCCACCAGGCTCTTCTGTCCATGAAGATCTCCAGGCAAAGGATACTGGAGTGGGTTGCATTACATTCTCCAGGAAATCTCCCGACTCAAGAGATCAAACCCAATCTCCCGAATTGGAAGCAGATTCTTTACCATCTGAGCCACACACACACACACACACACACACACGTATTTGGTGAAGTGAAACAAAACATTATAGCTCTTACAAAGATAATCTATCCTTTCCCTGAGTAGCTCTAAGTAAGTGAAAACCAAGTAATTTTCAGGGAAGTACTTAGCTGGAGAACATGCTGTTTCATTGACAATGAAAACGCATAAATGGAACAAAACTGCATAGAGCATGAACAAAATCTAAAACAGAAATATGAGTGTAATTACTTGTCATTACCAAAGGAGCTTTTCTTCACAAATTCATTGGAAGGGTTAAAAGAGAGTGGCCTCTCTCTCAAAGCCATGGATGCCTGTGTAAATCTTCTGAGAAAGAGGTGGTGTAAGTCACTGAGGTGGTTGGGAATGGTACCCCTCGTTTATTCTGGGTTGATGGGTTCTAGGAAAAAAGAACAATGGTGTTCTCTTAGAAATATCGTGAGCAGGCCTGGGAACTGGACTGGCCTGCCTCCAAGGGATGCCTGGGAGAGAGACAATCCTGAAAAATGCTAACATGCATAATACAGATAGAAAGGAGACTCGAGCCTATAGCACACAACTTAGGAAAGAAAGAGGCCGAAGAGCACGATGGAACTTCGATGGTGGTCCAGTGGTTGAGACTCTGCCTTCCAATGCAGAGGACGTGGGCTTGATCCCTGGTCGGGGAACTAAGATCCCACATGCTGGGGGGCAAATAAGCTCGCACGCTGCAACTAGAGAGTCTGTGTGCTGCAACAAAGATCTAGAGCAGCCAAAAAACAAAAAAAGACCAGTACTGCAGACAAGCAAGTGAAGGGCGAATCCTAGAAACATCCTAATGCCATTTCTGAATTCCATCGTAGGTAATAATGTTCACTGCCAGGATAAACTCCTTTTTGTTAACAAAAGGATCATTAGGGCTTGCCTAGTGGTCTATTGGCTAAGAACCCATGTCTGCTTGCCAATGCAGGGGACATAGGTGCAACCCCTGGTTCGATTCCACAGGCTGAGAAACAACTGAGCCCACGTGCCACAGCTACTGAAGCGGCGAACGAAACAAGAGAGCCCGTGCTCTGAAACAAGAGAGGGCGCCGTCCGTGCACCACAAGTGCAGATGAGCCCCTGCTAGCCATGACTAGAGAAAGCCCACTCGCAGCAAGGAAGTTCCAGCACAGCCCAAAGTAACTAAACAAATCAATGAATCTTTTAAAAATAAAAGGATCATTAACATTTTTCAACGGCATGCAAAATTTTATTTAAACTTATTTTGTTTAATAAGTTAGGCAATGGACCCATGAGGAATCTAAAAGAAGGTGTTGGATAGGGAGGTACCAGTAACCCACCCTTGGTACTGATAGTCCCACAACAGTAAACCATCAATGCAACCAATTAGAGAGGATGGGTGACTTAACCAGTGCACACTTTCCCACCTGTAAGCTCAAATAATTCTATAACTCTGGATCGGAAGAACGAGAACCCCAAATCCTACCCCAGAGAATATAATTCAAAGAACACAAATCTGTACCAAAAAAATGGCATAGGGAAAAAAAAAACCTACAAAAATACTGAAATTAAGTTTAGGAGAGAAACTAGCAAATTAAGAGGTTTCTGTGTTTTCTTCATCACCACGCCAAAGTGTACATACACATCCACAGCTGTCCATTCACAACCACATGCAGAGCGAAAACTTCCGTCCCATTACTTCCTACTGTTTTCCTCCCTCTGCATCAAGAGCATAATTTTCTCTTATAACCAGACCAGACAAATTGGTACATTATAGGATCAACTGACTGCTTGTAATTGTCTTGTCTCAGTCTTGTCTGAGAGGTTTAGGAGGATCCATCCATATTGTGCTATAAAAGGCACATGGTAAAGGGCACGGTAGCTGAGTTGCCATGAACTCTGGGAGCTTGGTGAGAGCCCTGTGTTTGCCCCAGGGTCTCATTTGTAAGTTGAAGGGCTGAAGAGATGACCTTCCCACTCTCATTTTCAGCTGGTCCCCCACGGACCATACACCTCATTTATCTCAGTTCTATATATCCCCCCAATTGTTCCCAATTTATCCATGACCCCAGCAACTGATGATGGTGGACACAGCTGAATTGCCATAGCCTGCCTGAGTTTTCCTCCCTGAAATCAAAGAGCTAAGCTCCAAACCTGAAAGTGAAAAGAAAATCCCAAAGACAAGATTCTACCTTCAGAGAACTTGCAAAATCATGGCTCCCCGTGTCTATTACGAGTGAATAATGGATGAATGAAGACCAGTCAGAAAACAGCTTCAGTTTCAAACTGCTCATTTCCAGGTGACTTTGGCAGTTTCTTGATGAACGGAAATGAGGATTTCTAGGATTATTTCAAGTTGAGCAGGTGGCACCTGACCAGCACTTTGACGATCACTGGCTTATACCTCCCCCAACTCAAGTTCTGAATAGCCAGTGTCTGGAGCAGGGTTGGGATCTGGGGGTCAAGCTCATGATCAACCCAGGAGGGGAAGGCTCTTTCAAGCAGTCCATGAATGAAAGCACATAAGCATTGTTATGAAGAAACATGATGATCTTAGGCATCTATCCAAGAAATTAACATAGCAGCAGTACAAGTTTGCAAGACTCGACAAGACCAGCATATAAACAAGTATCAACATCACCTTTCAAAAAAGTAGGGTCTAAGACACAGAGTTCTTAAGCAGCAAACTACGAAATAAACAACTAATGGGCCACAGCTTGGGAAGAAAAATCCAAGAATTGTTAATAATACTCCTACCCTGCATTCAATCTTTTGTTTGTATTTTCTTCTCCATATTTAGTGGCTAGTCAGCCCAAGAGCTAATGCTTAAGTCTGCAACATTTAATCATTTATAATGAAATTATTTACAACAGCTTATGATTAAAATTCCAAAATCATTGCAGATGGTGACTACAGCCATGAAATTAAAAGACATTTACTCCTTGGAAGAAAAATTATGACCAACCTAGGCAGCATATTAAAAAGCAGAGACATTACTTTGCCAACAAAGGTCCGTCTAGTCAAGGCTATGGTTTTTCCAGTGGTCATGTATGGATGTGAGAGTTGGACTGTGAAGAAAGCTGAGCCGAAGAATTGATGCTAC